>ML376951.1:0-11746 GCA_005239525.1 Nicotiana knightiana
ACATTTTTTGGCATTTTATGGCAGTTAAACTGGAATTCCTCTAGTTGTGCCTGTATTATCGCTTGCCATGGTCCAGGCGAACGCCTTGGTACGGAGCCGGTACCGAATCTCATTATATTTGACTAGGACATCAAATACGACCCAAGGAACCATAACAAACACTTCGAAATGATCTAGTTACATTTTTTGGCATTTTATGGTAATTAAATTGGAATTCCGTTAGTCGTGCATGTATTATCGCCTGCCATGGTCCAGGCCGAACGTCTTGGTACGGAGCCGGTACCCGATCGCATGATATTTCTCCGTGACATAAAATACGACCCAAGGAACCATAACCAAAACTTCGAAATGATCAAGTTACATTTTTTTGCATTCTATGGCAATTAGACTAGAATTCCGCCACCCGTGCCTGTATTATTGCCTGCTATGGTCCAGGCCAGACGCCTTGGTATGGAGCCGGTACCGGGTCGCATGATATTTGTCCGAGACATTAAATATGACCCAAGGAACCATAAGCAATGCTTCGAAATGATCAAGTTACATTTTTTGGCATTTTATGGCNGGACATCAAATACGTGCCAAGGAACCATAACCAACGCTTTGAAATGATCAAGTTACATTTTTTGGCATTTTATGGCAATTGAACTGGAATTCCGCCAATCGTGCCCGTATTATCGCCTGCCATGGTCCAGGCCGGAGGCCTCGGTACGGAGCCGGTACCGGATCACGTGATATTTTTCTGGGATATTAAATATGACCCAAGGAACCATAACAAACGCTTCAAAATGAACAAGTTACATTTTTTGGCATTTTATGGCAATTAAACTGGAATTCCGCAAGTCGTGCCTGTATTATCGCCTGCCATGGTCCAGGCCGGACGCCTTGGTACGGAGCCGGTACCCGATCGCATGATATTTCTCCGGAGCATAAAATACGACCCAAGGAACCATAACCAAAACTTCGAAATGATCAAGTTACATTTTTTTGCATTGTATGGCAATTAGACTGGAATTCCGCCACCCGTGCCTGTATTATTGCCTGCTATGGTCCAGGCTGGACGCCTTGGTACGGAGACGGTACCGGATTGCATGATATTTTCCCAGGATAACAAATGCTTCGAAATTATGAAGTTACATTTTATGGCAATTAAACTGGAATTCCGTCAGTCGTGGATGTATTATCGCCTACCATGGTCGGCATTTTATGGCAATTAAACAGGAATTCCGTCAGCCGTGCATGTATTATCACCTGCCATGGCCCAGGCCGGACGCCTTGGTGTGGAGCCGGTATCGGATCTCATGATTTTCTTCCGGGACATCAAATACGACCCAAGGAACTAAAACCAACGCTTCGAAATGATCAAGTTACATTTTTGGCATTTTATGGCAATTAAACTGGAATTCCGTCAGTCGCATGTATTATCGCCTGCCATGGTTCAGGCCGGACGCCTTGGTACGGAGCGTGTACAAGATCGCATGATATTTATCCGGGACATCAAATACAACCCAAGGAACCATAGCCAACGCTTCGAAATGATCAAGTTACATTTTTGGCATTTTATGGCAATTACACTGGAATTCTGCAAGTCGTGCCTGTATTATCGTCTGCCTTGGTCCAGGATGGATGCCTTGGTACGGAGCCGGTACTTGATCACATGATATTTGTCCGGGACATCGAATACAACCCAAGGAACCATAACAAAACGCTTCGAAATGATCAAGTTACATTTTTGGAATTTTATGGCAATTAAACTGGAATTGCGCCAGTCGTGCCTGTATTATCGCCTGCCATGGTCCAGGCTGGACGCCTTGGTACGGAGCCGGTACCGGATCGCATGATATTTGTCCGGGACATTAAATACGACCCAAGGAACCATAACCAACACTTCGAAATGATCAAGTTACATTTTTTGAATTTTATGGACATTAAATTGGAATTCCGCCAGTCGTGCCTGTATTATCGCCTGCCATGGTCCAGGCCAGAGGCCTTGGTATGGAGCCGGTACCGGATCGCATGATATTTTTTCGGGACATCAAATACGACCCAAGGAACCATAACCAACGCTTCGAAATGATCAAGTTACATTTTTGGCATTTTATGGCAATTAAACAGGAATTTTGCCAGTCGTACCCGTATTATCGCTTGCCATGGTCCAGGCCGGAGGCCTTGGTACAAAGCCGGTACCGGATCGCATGATGTTTTTCCTGAACATCAAATAAAACCCAAGGAACCATAACCAACGCTTCAAAATTTTCAAGTTACATTTTTTGGCATTTTAAGTAAATTAAAATGGAATTCCGCAAGTCGTGCATGTATTATCGCCTGCCATAGTCTAGGCCGGACGCCTTGGTACAAAGCCGTTAACGGATCACATGATATTTTTTCAGAATATCAAATACGACCCAAGGAACCATAACCAACGCTTCGAAATGATCATGTCACATTTTTTGGCATTTTATGGAAATTAAACTGGAATTCCGCCAGTCGTGCATGTATTATCGCCTGCCATGGTCCAGGCCGGACGCCTTGGTACGGAACGGTACCGGGTCGCATGATATTTGTCCGGGACATTAAATATGACCCAAGGAACCATAACCAATGCTTAGAAATGATCAAGTTACATTTTTTGGCATTTTATGGAAATTAAATTTGAATTGGTGCCTGTATTATCGCCTGCCATGGTCCAGGCCGGACTCCTTGGTACGGAGCTGGTACCGGATCATATGATATTTTTCCTGGACATCAAATACGTCCCAAGGAACCATAACCAATGCTTCGAAATGATCAGGTCACATTTTTTGGCATTTTATGGCAATTAAATTTGAATTGGTGCATGTATTATCGTCTGCCAATGCTCCAGGACAGACGCCTTGGTACGGAGCTGGTACCGAATCACATGATATTTGTACGGGATATCAAATAAGACCCAAGGAACCATAACAAACTCTTCGAAATGATCAAGTTACATTCTTTGGCACTTTATGGAAATTAAACTTTAATTGGGCTAGTCGTGCCTGTATTATCGCCTACCATGCTCCAGGACTGACGCCTTGGTACAGAGCCGGTACCGGATCGCATGATATTTGTCCGGGAGATTAAACACGACCCAAGGAACCATAACCAACACTTCGAAATGATTAACTTACATTTTTTGGAATTTTATGGCAATTAAATTGAAATTCCGCCAGTCGTGCCTGCATTATCGCCTGCCATGGTCCAGGTCGGACGCCTTGGAATGGAGCCGGTATAAGATAACATTGTATTTTTCCGGGACATCAAATACGTCCCAAGGAACCATAACCAATGCTTCGAAATGATCAAGTTACACTTTTTGGCATTTTGTGGCAATTAAACTAGAATTCCGCATTAGTCATGCCTGCATTATCGCCATCCATGGTCTAGGCCAGACGCCTTGGTGTGGAGCAGGTACCTGATCGCATGATATTTCTCCAGGACCCAAAGAACCATAACCAACTCTTCAAAATGATCAAGTTACACCTTTTTTGGAATTTTATGGCAATTACACTGGAATTCTGCAAGTCGTGCCTGTATTATCGTCTGCCATGGTCCAGGCTGGATGCCTTGGTACGGAGCCGGTACTTGATCACATAATATTTGTCCGGGACTTAAAATACAACCCAAGGAACCATAACAAATGCTTCGAAATGATCAAGTTACATGTTTTGGCATTTTATGGCAATTAAACTGGAATTGCGCCAGTCGTGCCTGTATTATTGCCTGCCATGATCCAGGCTGGACGCCTTGGTACGGAGCCGGTACCGAATCGCATAATATTTGTTTGTGACATTAAATATGACCCAAGGAACCATAACCAACACTTCGAAATGATCAAGTTACATTTTTTTAATTTTATGGACAATAAATTGGAATTCCGCCAGTCGTACCTGTATTATCGCCTACCATGGTCCAGGCCAGAGGCCTTGGTATGGAGCCGGTACCGGATCGCATGATATTTTTTTCGGGACATAAAATACGACCCAAGGAACCATAACCAACACTTCAAAATGATCAAGTTACATTTTTTGGCATTCTATGTCAATTAGAGTGGAATTCTGCCAGCCGTGCCTGTATTATTGCCTGCTATGGTCCTGGCCGGACTCCTTGGTATGGAGTCGGTACCGGATTGCATGATATTTGTCCGGGACATCAAATACGACCCAAGGAACCATAACAAATGCTTCGAAATGATCAAGTTACATTTTATGGCAATTAAACTGGAATTCTGTCAGTCGTGGATGTATTATCACCTGCCATGGTCGGCATTTTATGGCAATTAAACTGGAATTCCGTCAGTCGTGCATGTATTATCGCATGCCATGGTCCAGGCCGGACGCCTTGGTATGGAGCCGGTACCGGATCGCATGATTTTATCCAGGACATCAAATACGACCTAAGGAACCCTAACCAACACTTCAAAATGATCAAATTACATTTTTTGGCCTTTTATGGCGATTAAACTGGAATTCCGCCAGTCGTGCATGTATGATGTCCAGGCCGAACGCCTTGGTACGGAGTCGGTACCGGATAACATGATATTTGTCTGGGATATCAGATATGACCCAAGGAACCATAACCAACGCTTCGAAATGATCAAGTTACATTTTTTGGCCTTTTATGGCTATTAAACTGGAATTCCACCAGTCGTGCCTGTATTATCGCCGGCCATGGTCCAGGCCGGACGCCTTGGTACGGAGCCGGTACCGGGTCGCATGATATTTGTCCGGGACATTAAATATGACCCAAGTAACCATAAGCAACGCTTCGAAATGATCAAGTTACATTGTTTGGCATTTTATGGCAATTAAACTAGTATTCCGCCAGTTGTGCTTGTATTATCGCCTGCCATGGTCCAGGCCGGACGCCTTGGTACTAAGCCGGTACCGGATCGCATGATATTTTTTCGGGACATTAAATACGACCCGAGGAACCATAACCAATGCTTCAAAATGATCAAGTTACATTTTTTGGCATTTTTTGGCAATTAAATTTGAATTGGTGCCTGTATTATCGCCTGCCATGGTCAAGGCCGGACTCCTTGGTACGGAGTTGGTACCATCACATGATATTTTTCCTGGAGATCAAATATGTCCCAAGTAACCATAACCAACGCTTCGAAATGATCAAGTTATATTTTTTGGCATTTTATGGCAATTGAACTGGGATTCCGCCAGTCGTGCCCGTATTATCGCCTGCCATGGTCCAGGCCGGAGGCCTCGGTACGGAGCCGGTACCGGATCGCGTGATATTTTTTTGGTATATGAAATACGACCCAAGGAACCATAACAAACACTTCGAAATGATCAAGTTACATTTTTGGCATTTTATGGCAATTAAACAGGAATTTTTCTAGTCGTGCCCGTATTATCGCCTTCCATAGACCAGGCTGGAGGCCTTGGTACAAAGTCGGTACCGGATCGCATGATATTTTTCCTAGACATAAAATACAACCCAAGGAACCATAACCAACACTTCAAAATGTTCAAGTTACATTTTTTGGCATTTTATGTAAATTAAAATGGAATTCCGCAAGTCGAGCATTTATTATCGCCTGCCATAGTCCAGGCCGGACGCCTTGGTACAAAGCCGTTAACGGATCACATGATATTTTTTCAGAACATCAAATACGACCCAAGGAACCATAACTAACGCTTCGAAATGATATAGTTACATTTTTTGGCGTTTTATGGCAATTAAATTGGAAATTCGCCAGTCGTGCATGTATTATCGCCTGCCATGATCCAGGACGGACGCCTTGGTACGGAGCCGATATCGGATCGCATGATATTTGTCTGGGACATCAAATACAACCCAAGGAACAATAACAAACGCTTCGAAATAATCAAGCTACATTTTATGGCAATTAAACTGGAATTCTGTAAGTCGTGCATGTATTATCGTCTGCCGTGGTCCAGGCCGGACACTTTGGTACGGAGCCAGTAACGGATCACATGATATTTGTTCGGTACATCAAATACGACCCAAGTAACCATAACCAACGCTTCGAAATGATCAAGCTACATTTTCTGGTATTTTATGGCAATTAAACTGGAATTCCACCAGTTGTGCCTGTATTATCACCTGCCATGGTCCAGGCCGGACGCCTAAGTACTAAGCCGGTACCGGATCGCATGATATTTGTCTGGGACATTAAATACGACCCAAGGAACCATAACCAATGCTTCGAAATGATCAAGTTACATTCTTTGGCATTTTATGGCAATTAAATTTTAATTCCTCCAGTGGTGCCTGTATAATCGCCTGCCATGGTCCAGGCCGGACTCCTTGGTACGGAGCTGGTACCGGATCACATGCTATTTTTTCGGGATATCAAATACGTCCCAAGGAACCATAACCAACGCTTCGAAATAATCAAGTTACATTTTTTGGCATTTTATGGCAATTAAACTGGAATTCCGTCAGTCGTGCATGTATTATCGCCTGCCATGGTCCAGGCCGGAGGCCTTGGTACGGAGCCGGTACCGGATCGCTTGATAATTTTCTGGGATATCAAATACGACCCAAGGAACCATAACAAACTCTTCGAAATGATCAAGTTACATTTTTTGGCATTTTATGGCAACTAAACTGGAATTCCGCAAGTCGTGCCTGTATTATCGCCTGCCATGGTCCAGGCCCGACGCCTTGGTACGGAGCCGGTACGTTATCGCATGATATTTCTACGGGACATAAAATACAACCCAAGGAACCATAACTAACACTTCGAAATGATCAAGTTACATTTTTTGGCATTCTATGACAATTAGACTGGAATTCCGCCAGCCGTGCCTGTATTATTGCCTGCAATGGTCCAGGCCGGACGCCTTGGTACGGAGCCGGTACCGGATTGCATGATATTTGTCCAGGACATCAAATAAGACCCAAGGAACCATAACAAATGCTTCAAAATGATCAAGTTACATTTTATGGTAATTAAACTGGAATTCCGTGAGTCGTGGATGTATTATCGCTTGCCATGGTCGGCATTTTATGGCAATTAAACTGGAATTCCGTCAGTCGTGCATGTATTATCGCCTGCCATGGTCCAGGCCGGACGCCTTGGTATGGAGCCGGTACCGGATCGTATGATTTTATCCTGGACATCAAATACGACCCAAGGAACCATAACCAACACTTCAAAATGATCAACTTACATTTTTTGGCATTTTATGGAAATTAAACTGGAATTCCGCCAGTTGTGCATGTATATGGTCCAGGTCGGACGCCTTGGTACGGAGCTGGTACCAGATCGCATTATATTTGTCCAGGACATTAAATATGACCCAAGGAACATTAACTAAGGCATCGAAATGATCAAGTTAAATTTTTTGGCATTTTATGGCAATTAAATTTGAATTCCGCAAGTCGTTCCTGTATTATCGCCTACCATGATCTAGGTCAGACGCCTTGGTACGGAGCCGGTACTAGATCACATAATATTTGTCCGGGATATCAAATAGGACCCAAGGAACAATAACCAACGCTTCGAAATGATCAAGTTACATTTTTTGGCATTTTATGGCAATTAAACTAGAATTCCGCTAGTCGTGCCTATATTATTGCCTGCCATGGTCCAGGCCGAAAACCTGGGTACGAAGACGGTACCGGGTCGCATGATATTTGTCTGACATTAAACATGACCCAAGGAACCATAACCAACGCTTCGAAATGATCAAGTTACATTTTTTGGCATTATGGATATTAAACTTGAATTTCGTCAGTCGTGGATGTATTATCACCTGCCATGGTCCAGGCCGGACGCCTTGATACGGAATCGGTACCGGATCGCATGATATTTGTCCGGGATACCAAATACCCAAGAAACCATAACCAACACTTTGAAAGGATCAAGTTACTTTTTTTAGCATTTTATGGCAATTAAACTAGAATTTCGCAAAGTCGTGCCTGCATTATCGCCTTCCATGGTCCAGGTAGAACGCCTTGGTACGTAGCCGGTACCCGATCACATGATATTTCTCCGAGACATAAAATACGACCCAAGGAACCATAACCAATGCTTCGAAATTATCAAGTTACATTTTTTGGCATTTTATGACAATTAAACTGGAATTCCGCTAGTCGTGCCTGTATTATCGCCTGCCATGGTCCAGGCCGGACGCCTGGGTATGGAACCGTTACCGGATATCATGATATTTTTCCGGGACATTAAATATGACCCAAGGAACCATAACCAATGCTTCGAAATTATCAAGTTACATTTTTTGGCATTTTATGACAATTAAACTGGAATTCCGCTAGTCGTGCCTGTATTATCGCCTGCCATGGTCCAGGCCGGACGCCTGGGTATGGAACCGTTACCGGATATCATGATATTTTTCCGGGACATTAAATATGACCCAAGGAACCATAACCAATGCTTCGAAATTATCAAGTTACATTTTTTGGCATTTTATGACAATTAAACTGGAATTCCGCTAGTCGTGCCTGTATTATCGCCTGCCATGGTCCAGGCCGGACGCCTGGGTATGGAACCGTTACCGGATATCATGATATTTTTCCGGGACATTAAATATGACCCAAGGAACCATAACCAATGCTTCGAAATTATCAAGTTACATTTTTTGGCATTTTATGACAATTAAACTGGAATTCCGCTAGTCGTGCCTGTATTATCGCCTGCCATGGTCCAGGCCGGACGCCTGGGTATGGAACCGTTACCGGATATCATGATATTTTTCCGGGACATTAAATATGACCCAAGGAACCATAACCAATGCTTCGAAATTATCAAGTTACATTTTTTGGCATTTTATGACAATTAAACTGGAATTCCGCTAGTCGTGCCTGTATTATCGCCTGCCATGGTCCAGGCCGGACGCCTGGGTATGGAACCGTTACCGGATATCATGATATTTTTCCGGGACATTAAATATGACCCAAGGAACCATAACCAATGCTTCGAAATTATCAAGTTACATTTTTTGGCATTTTATGACAATTAAACTGGAATTCCGCTAGTCGTGCCTGTATTATCGCCTGCCATGGTCCAGGCCGGACGCCTGGGTATGGAACCGTTACCGGATATCATGATATTTTTCCGGGACATTAAATATGACCCAAGGAACCATAACCAATGCTTCGAAATTATCAAGTTACATTTTTTGGCATTTTATGACAATTAAACTGGAATTCCGCTAGTCGTGCCTGTATTATCGCCTGCCATGGTCCAGGCCGGACGCCTGGGTATGGAACCGTTACCGGATATCATGATATTTTTCCGGGACATTAAATATGACCCAAGGAACCATAACCAATGCTTCGAAATTATCAAGTTACATTTTTTGGCATTTTATGGCAATTAGACTGGAATTCCGCCAGCCGTGCCTATATTATTGCCTGCTATGGTCCAGGACGGATCCTTGGTACGGAGTCGCTACTGGATCACATGATATTTCTCCGGGACATCAAATACGACCCAAGGAACCATAACCAACACTTCGAAATGATCAAGTTACATTTTTTGGCATTTTATGGCAATTAAACTGGAATTCCGCCAGTCGTGCCTGTATTATCGCCTGCCATGGTCCAGGCCGGACGCCTTGGTATGGAACCGGTACCGGATATCATGATATTTTTGCGGGACATCAAATACTACCCGAGGAACCATAACCAACGCTTCGAAATGATCAAGTTACATTTTTTGGCATTTTATGGCAATTAAACTGGAATTCCGCCAGTCGTGCCTGTCTTATCACCNAACCATAACCAACACTTCGAAATGATCAAGTTACATTTTTTGGCATTTTATGGCAATTAAACTGGAATTCCGCGAGTCGTGCCTTTATTGTCACCTGCATTGGCCCAGGGCAGAAGCCTTGGTACGGAGCCAGCATCGAATCTCATGATTTTCTTCCGGGACATCAAATACGACCCAATGAACTAAAACCAACGCTTCGAAATGATCAAGTTACATTTTTGGCATTTTATGGCAATTAAACTGGAATTTCGTTAGTTGTGCATGTGTTATCGCCTGCCATGGTCCAGGCCGGACGCCTTGGTACGGAGCCAGTACCGGATCACATTATATTTGTCCGGGATATCAAATATGACCCAAGGAACCATAACCAACGCTTCGAAATGAGCAAGTTACATTTTTTGGCATTTTATGGTAATTAAACTGGAATTCCGCCAGTCGTGCATGTATTATCGCCTGCCATGGTCCAGGCCAGATGCCTTGGTACAGAGCCGGTATCGGATCTCATAATATTTGTCCGGCGCATCAAATACGACCCACAGAACCATAACCAACGCTTTGAAATGATAAAGTTACATTTTTTGGGATTTTAGGGCAATTAAACTGGAACTCCGACAGTCGTGCCAGTATTATCGTCTGCCATGGTCCAGGTCGAACGGCTAGGTACGGGGCCAGTACCGGTCGCATGATATTTGTCCGGGATGTTAAATATGACCCAATGAACCATCAGCATCGCTTCGAAATGATCAAGTTACATTTTTGGCATTTTATGGCATATAAACTGGAATTACGCCAGTCGTGCCTCTATTATCGCCTGCCATGGTCCAGGCCGGACGCCTTGGTACAGAGCCAGTACCGGATCGCATGATATTTCTCCAGGACATCAAATATGACCTGCAGAACCATAACCAACGCTTCGTAATGATTAAATTACATTTTTGACATTTTATGGCAATTAAACTGGAATTCCGTTAGTCGTGCATGTATTATCGCCTGCCATGGTCCAGGCCGGATGCCTTGGTACGGAGCCGGTATCGAATCTCATTATATTTTTCTAGGACATCAAATACGACCCAAGGAACCATAACAATCACTTTGAAATGATCAAGTTACATTTTTTGGTATTTTATGGTAATTAAATTGGAATTCCGTTAGTCGTGCATATATTATCGCCTGCCATGGTCCAGGCCGGACGCCTTGGTACGGAGTCAGTACCGGATCGCATGATATTTGTCTGGGATATCAAATATGACCCAAGGAACCATAACCAACGCTTCGAAATGATCAAGTTACATTTTTTGGCCTTTTATGGCAATTAAACTGGAATTCCACCAGTCGTGCCTGTATTATCGCCTGCCATGGTCCAGGCCGGACGCCTTGGTACGGAGCCGGCACCCGATCACATGATATTTCTCTGGGACATAAAATACGACCCACAGAACCATTACCAACGCTTTGAAATGATCAAGTTACATTTTTTGGCATTTTTGGGCAATTAAACTGGAACTCCGATAGTCGTGCCAGTATTATCGTCTGCCATGGTCCAGGCCGAACGGCTAAGTACGGAGCCAGTACCGGTCGTATGATATTTGTCCGGGATATTTAATATGACCCAATGAACCATCACCAACGCTTCGAAATGATCAAGTTAAATTTTTTGGCATTTTATGGCATATAAACTGGAATTACGCCAGTGGTACCTCTATTATCGCCTGCCATGGTCCAGGCCAGACGCCTTGGTACGGAGACGTACCAGATCGCATGATATTTGTCCGGGACTTCAAATACAACCCAAGGAACCATAGCCAACGCTTCGAAATGATCAAGTTACATTTTTTGACATTTTATGGCAATTAAATTGGAATTCTACAAGTCGTGCTTGTATTATCGCCTGCCATGGTCCAGACGGACGCCTTGGTACAGAGCCGGCACCGAATCTCATTATATTTATCTAGGACATCAAATACGACACAAGGAACCATAACAACCACTTCGAAATGATCAAGTTACATT
>ML376952.1:10052-21347 GCA_005239525.1 Nicotiana knightiana
TTGATGAATCGGCGGTAGAATCCGGCATGTCCCAGGAAGCTACGAATAGCTTTGACTGACGTGGGTGGAGGGAGTTTTTCAATCACTTCTACCTTAGCTTTATCCACTTGAATACCTTTACTTGAGACCAAATGTCCCAAGATAATTCTTTCTTGTATCATGAAGTGGCGTTTCTCCCAATTCAGCACCAGGTTTGTTTCAATACACCTTTTTAGGACACGGTTCAAATTTTCTAGGCATTCATCAAACGAATTTCCCACCACTGAGAAATCGTCCATGAAGACCTCCATAATATCCTCCACCATGTCTGTGAAAATGGCCATCATGCACCGTTGGAATGTGGCAGGTGCATTGCAGAGGCCAAATGGCATTCTTCTGAAAGCAAATATCCCATATGGGCATGTGAAAGAGGTCTTTTCTCTATCCTCTGGGGCAATAGAAATCTGGTTGTACCCCGAATACCCGTCAAGGAAACAGAAGTGAGATTTCCCTGCTAACCGGTCGAGCATCTGATCAATGAAGGGAAGTGGGAAATGGTCTTTGCGGGTGGCAAGGTTTAGCTTTCTATAATCCATGCATATTCTCCAACCCGTAACAGTTCTAGTGGATATCAACTCGCTTTTATCATTTCTTATAACTGTCATACCCCCTTCTTTGGTACACACAGTACTAGGCTAACCCAGTTGCTGTCGGAGATCGGGAAAATGATTCCCGCATCTAACCACTTTATCACTTTTTCTTTACCACTTCCTTCATATTTGGGTTTAACCGTCTTTGTTGTTCCCTAGATAGTTTGTGACCCTCTTCTAAGAGAATTTTATGCATGCAATAAGCTGGGTTGATCCCTTTGATGTCTGTCATCGTCCAGCCAATGGCAGTCTTGCATTCAGAAAGTACCTATAATAGCTGTTGTTCCTGCACATGTAACAACCCAGATGATATAATAACCGGTAATATAGAGTTAGGTCCAAGAAATGCATACCTGAGGTACGCTGGTAAAGGCTTCAGCTCTAATTTGGGTGGTACTTCAACTGAGGGCTTGGCTGGTGGGTTCTCTCTCTTTTCCAAGTGTAATGGTTCAATTTCAAGAACCCGCGACCATGTCCCTTTTCCTTCCAATGCTAATACCCATTCTGCTAATTCCTCACCGTTCATATCATCTAAGTTCATCAAACATGCAGCCAAAGGATCCCCAACAGTTAAGGCTGCATCATCTTCTTCCAGTATCACGTTCACGGCATCAATAAGAGAGAAATTAGAGAACTCACTTGGTCGTCTCATAGACTTCTGCACGTTGAATATGATTTCTTCATTATTGAGCCTCATCTTAAGCACACCAGTCTCACAATCGATGAGTGCTCTGCCTGTGGCAAAAAATTGCCTTCCCAAGATTATGGGAATTTCCTCATCTACTCAGTAGTCTAGGATCACAAAGTCAGCAGGGAATACAAATTTCCCCACTTGCACTAACACATCGTCTAGAACACCTGATGGTCTCTTTAACGTCCTATCAGCAAGTTGCAGCAGCATGAAAGTAGGCCTGGCTCTACCAATCCCCAGTCTTTTGTATATAGCTAGTGGCATTAGATTAATGCTGGCTCCCAAGTCACATAGGGCTTTGGCGAAAGAGAAGTTGCCAATAGTACAAGGAATTGTAAAACTCCCTGGGTCAGCCAACTTTTCAGCAATAGGACGTGTCACCACTGCACTACAAGTCTGAGTAAGAGTGACAGTAGCTAGGTCTTGGAAGTCAAATTTTCTGTTCATTAAGTCCTTCATCATTTTAGCATAGCCAAGCATTTCCTTCAATGAATCTATCAATGGAATATTTACCTGTATCTGTTTTAGCATGTCCAAGAATTTCTTATACTGCTCATCCTTCTGATATTTTGCTAACCTTTGGGGGAATGGAGCTGGTGCTCTTTTCTTTTCTGTTATCTGTTCTTTTTCCTTTTCCACTACTACCTCAACTGCTGGCTCTGGGATTTCCTCAAGTTCTTTCTCAGCTTCGCCTTGTTTATTAACTTCACTTTCAGCTGGTTGTACTGTGCCCATACTCAATGGGGTAAAGTCATCAATTTCATTAGGTACCTGTACCAATGTGTTTGTCTGTCTACTTTCATGCCTTCTTTCTTGTTCTAGGTCCAGGTCTCTGCCAATGCGGAGGGTCATTGCCATTAATTTTTTTGAGCCCTGGTCCCTTGGATTCACCTGAGTATCAGCAGGTAAAGTTCCGTGAGGACGATTGTTAACTGCATTTGGAATCTGCCCCAACTGTACTTCAATATTTTTAATAGCTGCATCATGTGCATCTACTCTCTCACTGATTTTGGTATTTGACCCACTAACTTGCTGCATCATAGCTTCCAACCGTGAAAACCCATCTTCTTGTCTTCCCCCTTGTTGATGCTGATGAGGGTAGTATGATGGTTGCTAATTTTGATGGTTATAACCGTACGATCTCCTATATGGTGCTGCATTGCCTTGTGGTCTCATTACACCCATATTACCACTATTCTGCTGTTGGTGAGGAGGCCTATATAGTTGAACTTGTTGACCCTAGTTTTTCCCCCTTGTCTCTGATGTTCATAATTTGTCACATAATTCATATTTTCTGGATGAGGAGGGTTATCACATTCTGCATTCCAGTGGTTACCAAGTGGTTGACTAATTCATGATGTGCATAAGCCTCCATTGGTTGTGTCAACAATGTGTACCTTCTGTTTTTGCCTCGATTCTTCCACTTTCTTTGTAAGTATACTCATTTGTGTTATCAAGGTGGCCACGTTCTCTGCAATGGTATTAGATGGATCGAATGGAACTGAATGAAATACAGGAGTAATGGGTTCATTCCTTGTTGTCCATCCTGAATTCTGTGCCATTTTATCAAGTAGTATTTGACTCTCTCTCCATGGTTTGCTTAGGAATGATCCACCAGCTGAAGCATCAACATTTGCTTTAACTGTATCTACCAAACCCATATAGAAATGCTGCCCCAACATTTGCTCTGGAATACCATGATGTGGGCAGATAACTAACATACCCTTAAATCGCTCCCATGTCTCTTGTAAGGTTTCACCTGGTTTCTGTCGGAAGCTTAAGATCTCATCGATTTGTTGGGCAGTCTTGTTAGGTGGGTGAAACTTGTTCACGAATTTCTTAACTAACTCCTCCCATGTGGTAATGGAATTTATGGGGAGTGAGTTTAGCCAAGTCTGGGCAGACCAGTCACTGAGAATGGAAACAACAACAGTTTTATTGCCTCCTGAGTGACGATTGGCTGCCTTTGAATTTTGCAAATTGACAGGAAGTTCTTTAAATGCTGCTGGGGGTCTTCAATGTATGACCCTGAGAATAGCCATTTGTTCTGCAATAAGTGCAGCATATTATTTGTTATCTGAAAGGACTCGGCCTATATTTGAGGAACCACTATCGCCGTGGCCAAATTCTCAGTTGTGGGTTGTGCCCGGTCATATAAAGGAGCCTCAGCGACTGGGTCTACCGCATCATCCCCATGATTATTCCTGTTGTGTGGATCTTCCATGTCGGTTTCAATTTGTTCAGTTTGTGGTATGATTGCTTTTCCGGTTGGTCCAATTTATGGCCCTAAAAACTTTCTCGGGGTATAATAAGGCTTCAATTACTTCGCCAGTCCTCGATGAGGTTCTCGGCAGGCACCTGCAACACGTTAGCAAACGTTAAACTTTCAATGTGAAAACGAAAATTTGAAGAAAATTGACTATATTTCAGAATTTTGTATTTCTTCCAACTCAATTGATACTACCGTTAATTCCCCGGCAACGGCGCCAAAATTTGATCACGCTCAACTCTGCCTTATAAAAGACTAAGCGGGCATTGCAAATATTATCCGAGGTATTACGCCCAGAGTCAATCCCATAGGGAATTTACGTATCAATCAAGCCGTCAAAATATAAAACTTTTACTTAATCAGTTTTCTCTAGACTTTTGGATATCAATTGGTGATGTATTATTATTTCTACTGGAAATAATGATAAACTAACAATGACTAACAATATGATTTAAACAATTATAATAAAGGTCTAAGGTTATGGTATCCCCCGTTGGTGAACTTACTTCTCAGATATTTCCTATAACTTGACTAATTCTTTATATCAATCATGAACATTCTATCTACCATAAATCTCTCTCAAGTAATTATGATAATTTACTAGTCGTACTCTCTCAATTTACTCTAGCCAAATTGCATTACAGTTCACTTTAGATTGCACCCGAAGTATCGTTATTTCTAATCCAACTTCTAAACCCTCGGTTATGACTTTCGTCTATACTTTAGGAGTGGTGTTGTTCAAAAAATTACCTAAATATGCATTCTCTCTCAATTATATGTATACTAAATAGGCACAACTAATTAATGGTCATTCAATTAACTACAACAAGAATGGAGTTGAACAAATATAGATTAAACAACCAATCAAAATTATATTAATACCACCATAATTTGTTCCCCAAATGGGTTCCACCAAAACCCTAGATTAGGAAAATTAGCTACTCATATTCATAAATATAAAATCTAAAATAACTTGCATAATTTAATTACAGAGTAATGAACTAAGGAGATAAAAAGCAATGTTTTTGCTTTGTTGAGTAGTAATCCACAGGTTTTCTTTTACTTTGATGATTTCCTCTCTTCGAATCCTTCGTATGTCTTCCGATCCTCGAAAAATCCTCGTTAAGTTGTGTTTTAGGGGTCTATTTATATGTTTAGGACAAACCCTAAACGTGTAGGAGACTTCTATTCTAACTGGGAAACACTTAAGCTCGTCAAAACTCAGAATTGACCGAAATAGGGTCATGGCGTTTGGGCCCTGGCGCCTGGCTAACGCCAGGCTAAGGCTAGCGTTTGGACTCCAACGCCTGGCTAACGCCAGGCTAGGGCTGGCGTTTGGACTCTAACGCCTGGCTAATGCCAGGCAAGGCCAGACGTTTGGGCTCTGGCGCCCAGCTATAGCCCGGTGCACTCCTCCTCGCCTCTCGAGCGTATTTTCGATGTATTTGCATCCATTTAGCTCGGTTTCCATCTCCAATTCACCTACACATGAAATAGACTCTATTATGCACAGAAAAAATGTATTTTTATCATTAACGCACATAAAATGTAGGGCATATAACATGTTAAACCATGAATTCTAGCCGCGCATCAGACACATTAGGTATCCTACGAATATGTTTGTTCTCATTTCTTAAAAGGCATGAACAGTAATATGATATTCCCATGTAGTAACTAGTAGGAGTTGGATTCTCAATAATTGTTGTTTCATTGAGTAAACTGTGTGTCAACGTTTGATTATCAATAATTGATGTTTAATTGAGTACACTATTGATCTACACACGAATGATTATAATTAACGAATACTAAGGGTAATCAATATGAACCATAGGGTTTAGAAGGTTCGAGTAATCCTTGAATGAGCACACGAAAGGTTGATGCAAATAAACGAATTTTTGTTCTACGTCTCCAAACGTGGGTGGCGTGGAGCATTGTCTTCTCTTCAAGTCATTCTCAAAGCTATGATAGACTCAAAACCAGAAATATTTTTATTCCCAACTTCTGAAAATAAAAAATAAGGTACTAGTAATAGCGCTGGTGATTGAATACTTAGTACACCACAGTATTTTAAAAAGCATTTTCTAGGCGAGTCCTGGGGTGAGGCGCACCAAAAATGCCACGAGGCAATGGTATGGGGCGAATGTCTCAAGATATGCACGCCCAAAAATTCGAGGCATATGCCTGGGCGTTCGCGGAGTACGCCCGGACGTTTGAGGAGCATTTTTTTAGCGAGGTGTAAGTTCATAGTTTTTTAAAATTAAACAAAACAATTTGTTGAATAAGTCTGTCATATAATACCCAAATTCTCAAAAGTCCGCTTAGTAATTACTCAAAAAGTTTTAAAAAGGAACCGAAATGTATTACATTTACAAATCAAGTCCCTTTTTATTGATTGAAACCCTAATTCATGGTCTTTCCAAATTATTTATCTTCTCTGATAGTCTGCTAATATCTCTCAAAAACAACGAATATACAATTTTTTCTACAAATACAAAGAGAACTCCATTCTCCTTGTTGGAGAAAGTTCAAATTTCAAATTGCAAGTTCCTATTTGTTTCTCCATGTAGAAAACTTTATTCATTTTGACTCAAATTACTTGTGCTTGTAAGTAGCGTATAATAGAATGTTGTGACTAGTTTTTTTATGGGGGAGGAGAACATATATATATATATATTTATAGTTTTCTTCAATTTTTATGTAATTTTACATGTTTATAAATATTTACTATACTTATATAATTTTATAAAATATTAAAAATTAAATACCTATGGGGCTTGCGCTCCGTGCCTCGGGACTTACGCGTTATTGAGGCATATGTAAAATGCGTAACCTTCTGCCCACACCTTTTAAAACACTAGTACACCATATATTTCGACTATGCAAAGGTTGTTGAGCATTAGACGGTCGTTTTAAGTATTAGAGTCTCGTTCCCCTATTTGATGTTTCCTGTAGTTTATTTTTATATTTAGTGACTTGCAGGGATAGTTGGTTTGTTGTGAGAAGGCTTTGGAATAAATTAGAAAGCTTAGTTCCATATTTGGATACTTGAGTTATAAGAGATGACCTAGATTTGACTTAAGAGTAGACGTCTTGGATTGGTGATTTGTTTTCGTATGGTGATTTTTTAATTTGGGCATATATTTAGATGTGGAGATTCCTAGAAGGTTATGGCTCTATTTGTCAAAAGGAAAATTTGAAAGATTGGAGAGTTCATAGGTTTGATCTGATGTTGACTCTGATTCTATAGAACTCCGATTGTGTTTTTGAGAACTTGGATAGGTTCTAATGGTTGAAATGAGCTTATGTGCAAAGTTTGGTAGTAATCCGGAATGTCTAAGTGTGACTCGGCATTCAACGAAGTTGGAAAGTTTGGAAATTAAGAGATGTGGTAGATCATCGATTCATGGATTTTATTATTATTATTATTAATATTATTTTTGATGTTTTGAGTCTTGAAATAAGTTTGGATTAGGTATTCATATTTGTTAGTATGATTGTACGGGGACCCACAACGCTTGGGTGTGTTCCGGATCATGTTGGTGTTGTTGGAATTTTTCTGATATCTAGTACATTGCACCTATGGTGAGTGATGCACACCTGCGAGATAGGCCCGGGAGCTATAAGCTCATGTAAAAGAGGATGCGCAGCTGCGAGGATAATTGTCGCAGATGCGATGAATGTGATGGCCACACTTGCGACTAAGTACACACAGGTGCAAGGATGCCTAATGAAATGACCCGACCGACTGTCTTGCTTTATAGATCATCGTTCCCCTAATTAAGATTTCATGTATGTTCTTTACTATTTTATAACTTGCGAGGATGGTTGGTTTGGTTTTAGAAGGGTTCAAGTTGAACTCGAAACACTTAGTTCCTTATTAGTGGCCTAAGATGGCCAAGTTTGACTTGAGTCAAAATTTTGAATAAAAGACCTTGAAACCGAGATTTGATGGGTTGAATAAATTTGTATGATGATTTTGTACTTGGGCGTGTGTTCGGATCAAGTTCTAAGTGACCCGGGATGTCCGTTTGGGATCTCAAGTCAGGGAATAGGTCCGTATGGTGATTTATGACTTGTACGCAAAATTTAGCATCATTCAGAGTTGTCTAAGTATGATTCATCGCGTTCGGAGCTAGATGAAGAAATTTGAAGTTCATAGGTTGATTAACTTGGTTCTAGAGTGCGATTCTTTGTTTCAATGTGCTTTTATGTGCTTCGAGGATTCGAGTAAGTCCGCATTATATTTGTGGACTTGTTGGCACATTGATGGGGTCCCGGGTGGCTTCGGTGAGTTTTGGACCACCCTGAGCTAAGTTCTAATTTTTGAAATTTTGCTGTTCTAGTTTCCTTGTTATCGAACGAGGAGAAGACCTCGCATTCCCGAAGAAGGAAATGGGGCTAGGGACTTCTATTCTATGCATTTGCGATAGTAGCTTTGGAACACTGGTCTCTGCCTTAGTGATTCACTTGGTATCATTCACATATAAGGCCTGGGCCTGGGGGCTAGGAAAGTCAAATGACCTTCCCGTTCGCTAAGGGCGGGTCACGTTCGTGTATTTGGGCGGGGTCTGGTCTTCAAGTCCGCGTGGGACTTCTCGCAATCACGAAGAAGCTTTTCTGGGGTCTTGGATGTTTTTCCTTCACGATCGCGTGTTCGCAATCATGAAGAAGGAAGGCCTTGGAAGTGTGTTGTTTTATAAACTGGACATAGGCTCATGTTTTTCATTTCTCTCAACTTTTGGCCGATCATAGAGCTCTTTGGAGAGTATTTTTCACCTAGCACCTTCAGGTAGGTAATTTTTACATAATATGAGTTTAATATATAGATTGTGGGGAGATTCTAACATGTAAATTATGGAAATTTTAGGGTTTTGTTGAAAAAACTAGATTTTGATAAACATGTTAACCGGGCTGGGCCAACCACTGACAGCCCGGTTCGATCCGGTTCAGCCCAGGTTAGCCCGATCTGGCCGGAGGGGGAGAGGGATGGGACAGATTGGGGAGCGTTAGGGGTGGAGACGGACGGGGCTGGGCCTATGTTGGTAACCGGTGCCTCGAAACCCCGTTAGACTGGTTACCCACTACCGGAATTTTACTTGGCTACAATTTGGTCCAGCCCGGTTACCGGTTATCAAAATAGATTTTTCTTAAATTTTTTGAGTGTTGCCAACAGTCAAATTCATAAATGATCATTGGGCAACGACCATTTTTTGTATTTTTGTCCATTTCGGCCTAAACCCTTAAGAAACTACCCCCCCCCCCCAAATAATTGTAACCTTTTTTAAATAGCCCCCTTCTTCTTTATTGTTTCTCACAATATTCCCTGTTACTTCTCTAATTCTCTATTGATAATGTTGCTTATTGCTCTCAAGTTCTCAATTATTTATTATTTCAAGTTTCATAAAAAAATTACTTTAGTCACTACAAAATTATACTTATCAAATACCAAGTATTCAAGTGAAATGTGTTATCAATATTCAGTATCATCAAATATGGATTGAAGTTAGATATCAAATTTTGCGCGGCATCCGGAATCAGGTTACACTCATTCCATCTCTTTCTCTTCTTTAGTGTATATTATTATTTTATTATTTAGAATTATTAATTTAATTTACATAATGGATTGTCACAACCCCAAATCACAACTAGCCGTGATGACGCCTATCGTGGAACTAGGCTAGCCAAGCATTTTAGACTATCAATATGTTTCATAATTTCCCAAAAATAGCACATTTAAAAATAGCAGAATGAGATGAACAAATTATACACTTTCCCAAAACCTGGAGTCATTGCCATGAGCTTATAAGAGATGATACAGTCTAATACAAATCCTCTACTACAACAAGTCTGGGAAGTAAACTACAAATGATAGGGTAGTAAAGAGAAAGAGCAGTGCTGCGGACGCCGAACAACTACCTCACAATATCCGAACAATGCTCTAAATGGGGTAGCTCAACTATCGCTCTGCCCCGGTTCCTGAATCTGCACATAAGGCGCAGGGGGTAACGTGAGTACGCCAACCCAGTAAGTAACCAAAGTATCTAAAAACATAAGGGTAGTGACGAGCATTTATAAATCATGTAAATCCATATAATAAGTGGCTGTGGAAATAAGTAAATCAAGTAAGGAATTTACATTTCTGAGTATTTCATAAAACTCCAGTTTCCATCTAAAAATCTCGTATAAACATATTTATCCAACATTTACCATCAAAGGCTCATTGTAAAAAAGAGTGAAAAACAGTAGTTTCATAAAATATAATCCCCTCGCGCACAATATCTCTCACAATAAAGCCTCTCGGGCAAGCCTCTCAGTCACTCGTGACTCTACTCTCATAAGTCAATGCTCACACTCAGCACTCCAACTCATCAGGTACCATATAACAACTGATGTGGTGTGTAGCCCGATCCAATACATACATACATACAGACATACATATATACATACATACATACATACATACATATATACATACATACATACATACATACATACATATATACATACATACATACATACATATATATATATANTAGAGTTACAATCGTTACTTACCTCAAAAACACCCAAAACTATTCCGCGGTGCTCTTTCCCCTCGAATTGGCTCCCAAATTCTCCGAGCCTATCACAATTAGATCAATAACATCAAAATATGCTAGGGAGATGAACCCCAATCGAAAACTATCAAAATTAGGCACAATTCCCGAAATTTACCAAATCCGCCCCCCCTCCCCCCCGGACTCACGTCTCGAAATCTGATAAAAATTACATCACAAGAATCCTCAACCTCCCGCGAGTCCGTACATACCAAGAACATCTAAATCGGACCACAATTTCCCACTCAAATCACCAAAAGAATTTCAAAATTCTCCCCCCATTTTCCCCAAATTTTCTACTTAATTTCTCAAATTCCATGGTGAAAATCAAGACAAATTCATGAAATTGAACCAAAAATGATTGAAGAACACTTACCACAAGAATTCCAATGAAAATCTCGTCCAAAATCACCTTCACCCGAGCTCTCAAATGGCAAAATGAGTTATGGCCAAGAACCCCCGAAATTAGAACTTAAACTGTCTTCCCAGACTTTTACTCTGTGCGATCGCAGAAGAAGGCACGCGATCGCGAAGAACAAAATGCTACCCAACCAAACTAACGCTATGCAATCGCAGAAACACCTATGCGATCGTGTAAGATGACTTCTCACAACAATGTGATCGCAACCAGTTCTATGTGATGGCATAGAGCAAATTCCATCACCACACTGCCTTTCCAAATTCTTCTGTGCGAATGTAAACATCCCCATGCGAACGCAGTGACCAAGACTGCTCACACTACGCGATCGCACTCCAACATACGTGATCACAATTCATAAAATCCACCTGGCCTCAATTTAGTCTACGCGATCGCAGATGAACTCACGCGATCACAATGAAGAATCACTGCTTGCTAAAACACCAGGAAACCCAGCAATCTCCCAATGACCAAAATGTCCGTTTGAGCATTCGAAATACACCTAAGGCTCTCGGGACCTCAAACAAACCTACCAACATATCCCATAACATCATTCAAACTTAGTCGAGCATTTGAAACAACAAAAACAACGCAAAAATACCAAAATCACATCAAATTCAAGCCCATAAACTTTGAAATTTCTAAATTTCGCCAAAGATGCCGAAACCATCCAAAACACATCCGATTGACCT
>ML376952.1:21444-129831 GCA_005239525.1 Nicotiana knightiana
TGACCTGAAAATTTGCAAACATATCCAAAACAACATTACGAACCTGCTCCAACTGTCGGAATTACATTCCGACCCCGATAGCCTATTTTCCCCTGCTGACCAGAAATCACCAAAAACTAACTTTCGCAAATTCAAGCCTAATTCGACATCGGACATCCATACTTCATTCCGAACACACTCCTAAGTTCCAAATCACCCAACGAAGCTATCCGAACCATAAAATCTGTAATCCAAGGTCGTTTACCAATAAGTTAACTTCCGGTTGACTTTTCCACTATTGAACCAAGATAAGAGACTAGGTATCTCATCGCTATCCAAAAGTCGCTCCGAACCCGAGCCAACCAATCCAACACAATGTAATAAAGCTGAGCCACATATAATGAAGAAAAAATGGGGGAAACGGGGCTAAACTCTCAGAACGACCTGCCGGGTCGTTACATCCTCCCCCACTTAAACATATGTTCGTCCTCGAAGGTGCCAAGAGTTGTTCTCCAACACTATCGAACTGCCACGCAGCCTACCATGCACAAACTCAGGGGTGATCCCAAGTCACCCTATCCCATATAGGTCCAATGGCACAACATAGTTAAAATTTCGAAATCCAACCTGACCCATAAACCTTAGAACCAAATTTCCACTTTTGAAGTAATATATAAGATCAAAATTCCACAACTATAAACTAAACAGGTCTGAACTTGCTGGATCAAGCCATATACGCACCCCAGATGAAATCACATAATACACCGNTAGCCCAAGCGCTATTTTTCTACGGCGTGTAGCCCGATCCTATATACATATTGCTGCGGCGTGCAACCCGATCAATATATAATGTATATTGCTGCGGTGTGCAGCCCGATCTATATATATAATATATATATTGTTGCGCGTGCATCCCGATCGACATATAATAAATATATTGTTGTGGCATGCAGCCCGATCCATATGTAATATATAACATATCTATTGTTGTGGCGTGTATTCCGATCCATAACTATCCTCTAATACTCGGGTCTCAGCCTCATTACATATATACTTATAACTGTCATAACATACTCGGCTCTCGGCCTCATTACATATATATTATTGCGGCGTGCATCCCGATCCATAACTATCATCACATACTCGACTCTCGGCCTCACTCAATCATCCTCACAAGCCACTCGAGCAATTCATCCCAACTCACGAGACTCAGCCCAAAATACTTTTCAGAGTTTCAAAACCGTGTGATAATAATGAAAATAACAACAAGTAGAAAACATGACTGACTTCACAATGGTTCTATCAGGATAGTGGTAGAATAGTGTAAAAGTACCTCTGAGGGTCTAAACAGGTCGACACAAGACCCCAAACATGGCTCGCAGCCTATAAACAAGTATAAACTTCTGAAAGCCATGATGTCGTAGGGTTTCAAATCGATTACACGGCTGAATAGTCCCTACGGGATGGACCAAGTCACAATCCCTATCGGTGGACGCCCCCACGCTCGTCACCTAGCACGTGCGTCACCTCATTTACCAAAAACAATATCAATACTCGGGGTGTCATACCCTCAGGTTTAGAGTTACAATCGTTACTTACCTCAAAAACACCCAAAACTATTCCGCGGTGCTCTTTCCCCTCGAATTGGCTCCCAAATTCTCCGAGCCTATCACAATTAGATCAATAACATCAAAATATGCTAGGGAGATGAACCCCAATCGAAAACTATCAAAATTAGGCACAATTCCCGAAATTTACCAAATCCGCCCCCCCTCCCCCCCGGACTCACGTCTCGAAATCTGATAAAAATTACATCACAAGAATCCTCAACCTCCCGCGAGTCCGTACATACCAAGAACATCTAAATCGGACCACAATTTCCCACTCAAATCACCAAAAGAATTTCAAAATTCTCCCCCCATTTTCCCCAAATTTTCTACTTAATTTCTCAAATTCCATGGTGAAAATCAAGACAAATTCATGAAATTGAACCAAAAATGATTGAAGAACACTTACCACAAGAATTCCAATGAAAATCTCGTCCAAAATCACCTTCACCCGAGCTCTCAAATGGCAAAATGAGTTATGGCCAAGAACCCCCGAAATTAGAACTTAAACTGTCTTCCCAGACTTTTACTCTGTGCGATCGCAGAAGAAGGCACGCGATCGCGAAGAACAAAATGCTACCCAACCAAACTAACGCTATGCAATCGCAGAAACACCTATGCGATCGTGTAAGATGACTTCTCACAACAATGTGATCGCAACCAGTTCTATGTGATGGCATAGAGCAAATTCCATCACCACACTGCCTTTCCAAATTCTTCTGTGCGAATGTAAACATCCCCATGCGAACGCAGTGACCAAGACTGCTCACACTACGCGATCGCACTCCAACATACGTGATCACAATTCATAAAATCCACCTGGCCTCAATTTAGTCTACGCGATCGCAGATGAACTCACGCGATCACAATGAAGAATCACTGCTTGCTAAAACACCAGGAAACCCAGCAATCTCCCAATGACCAAAATGTCCGTTTGAGCATTCGAAATACACCTAAGGCTCTCGGGACCTCAAACAAACCTACCAACATATCCCATAACATCATTCAAACTTAGTCGAGCATTTGAAACAACAAAAACAACGCAAAAATACCAAAATCACATCAAATTCAAGCCCATAAACTTTGAAATTTCTAAATTTCGCCAAAGATGCCGAAACCATCCAAAACACATCCGATTGACCTGAAAATTTGCAAACATATCCAAAACAACATTACGAACCTGCTCCAACTGTCGGAATTACATTCCGACCCCGATAGCCTATTTTCCCCTGCTGACCAGAAATCACCAAAAACTAACTTTCGCAAATTCAAGCCTAATTCGACATCGGACATCCATACTTCATTCCGAACACACTCCTAAGTTCCAAATCACCCAACGAAGCTATCCGAACCATAAAATCTGTAATCCAAGGTCGTTTACCAATAAGTTAACTTCCGGTTGACTTTTCCACTATTGAACCAAGATAAGAGACTAGGTATCTCATCGCTATCCAAAAGTCGCTCCGAACCCGAGCCAACCAATCCAACACAATGTAATAAAGCTGAGCCACATATAATGAAGAAAAAATGGGGGAAACGGGGCTAAACTCTCAGAACGACCTGCCGGGTCGTTACATCCTCCCCCACTTAAACATATGTTCGTCCTCGAAGGTGCCAAGAGTTGTTCTCCAACACTATCGAACTGCCACGCAGCCTACCATGCACAAACTCAGGGGTGATCCCAAGTCACCCTATCCCATATAGGTCCAATGGCACAACATAGTTAAAATTTCGAAATCCAACCTGACCCATAAACCTTAGAACCAAATTTCCACTTTTGAAGTAATATATAAGATCAAAATTCCACAACTATAAACTAAACAGGTCTGAACTTGCTGGATCAAGCCATATACGCACCCCAGATGAAATCACATAATACACCGCATGACTCAAACACTAATAACGATAACTCTTAACCACAATAACTGCTCAGAACAACTCAATACCGGTACATAACCTCTTATCGAGAAATGCCTCGCTCTAACACTATCATATACTGTCGATGATGAAAGAAACACGTAGAAACTAACCATTCGTCCGATCAGTCAGATATGAAGCTCCCTCTTCCCAAACAGGAACTATACCAGATTTCTAAGCCGACTCCCGATATTTATCCTTCCAACTATGCTGTAGACAATTCTGACAATATTTATTCTAGGTCTAATGACCTCTTCTCATCCAACACGACCACTCTGATGACATGACACATCGATACAATTCGAAGCCGAAACCTGTGAAACTCATGCACTTAATAGCAACATCCCAATGTAATCAAATTATATAAAAGATTCACCCATGAGAGGACTATCCTTCCATTAACAATTACCACCACAACATCATGCTAAAAGCCTGGTACACACCGTAAAAATCAAAACACACAAATCATATACCAAAGGTCATACCCCTACATAACTCCGCTACACTGCGCGATCTCATCCAAACGCTGGTCCCCATGAAAAATTTCAAGCCACCTTGCCCAAAATCAATAACCATTTGAAATTCGACATCAAGTACTCAAAGTGTATTACCATAACCATGGGGAAATCAGACGATACCATGCCACACGAATCAGAATGGACATAACCAACACATCTCAACCTCGCAATACCCAATTACTTACCTTACTTAGATCCCGCTATAAAGCCCAAATAAACTCGCACCATAAGTGCATATAACTAACAATCACCATGCCTCGCAACACCGAAGGATAGCTCATTGATCATCCCAGGACATGAATAAACTCAATCAATATAAAATGGTACATTTCTCAACAATAGAAATTTGGAGTTAGCATTGCGACTCGGTGCAGAACACACACTCATACGGGCCTACCAATAACCTTGAATCAATTCTGGTCACCCACAACAGATAGATAACTTACCGAAAAGTTCACAATGACTAAATCATGGTACATACTAACATCCGACTAGCTTTGCTCGCATTCCACAGTTCACTACCAAAAAATAACCTATTTATGAGAACCCTTAGTCTCGAAGTCCATGAAGCGCACAAATAACTATATCTGATCTCAATTCCACCGCTCGAATACATAGCACATCCCTAATACTCAATCATTCAATAGACCCATTTACCCAATAGAGTACATTACGACATGTATAGAAGAATTTCCATTACTAGAGTCATTCCCAGACTCCACCTCTGCATGTCATAACTGTTCCGCCGATATACCTCGAACTGAAACCAATAAAACACAAAATCGTGCAATCAACTTATCATTAACAAACTCCTCCACTTTGCTCAAAGCCCACGATCAATAAAAACAATAACTCACAATGCCCATAATAACACAAACTGTCTAACAACTCAAGTCATCTGCAAATACCGCATTCACCATTGTAATAGTCATGCCAACTTCCACAAGCAAACTAAACTCAATTACAACATATATCATTTACTGGTAGAAGATAACTTACTACCGAACAATAATAAGGATCACACACCCCAGGACAACCCGTAGGAGATACCCCTGCCGGCATTGACTCAAACTGATATCTCTCTCTACACTTTCGAAGATCATAACTAACACGCAATTACTACCCCTTTCTGCATCTAAACACAAACAACGCCTACCCTCGAGGAATCATAATATGCGGTATAAGAACTTGAACCCGTAGGCAAAACCAACACCGGAGCTGTAGTCAAAGCCGACTTGAGCTTCTGAAAGCGCTCCTCACACTCCTCAGTCCACCTGAACTAAGCATGCTTCTGGGTCAGTCTAGCCATAGGTGCTGCAATAGCTAAAAAGTCCCTATGCGAAATGGCGATAGTACCCTGCCAAACTAAGGAAACTGCGAATCTCGGTAGCTGATGCTGTCTAGGCCAGCTCTGCACCGCCTCTACCTTCTTCGGATCAAACTGAATACCCTCACTAGATAGCACGTGCCCCAAGAATGCTACTGAATCAAGCCAGAACTCAGTCTTCAAAAATTTTGCATACAATCACTTATCTCTCAAGGTCTGAAGCACAACTCTTAAATGCTGCTCATGATCCTCCCGAGATCGGGAATACATGAAGATATTGTCAATAAACACGATGACAAAACAATCCAGATAAGGCCAGAATACACGGTGCATCAAGTGCATAAAGGCTGTTAGGGCATTGGTCAGCCCGAATGGTATAACCAAAAACTCATAATGACCATATCTAGTCCTGAAGGCAGTCTTCGAAATGTCTGGCCCCTGAATATTCATAGCCGGAACGCAAGTCAATCTTGGAAAAATACACTGGAACCCTACAATTGATCAAACAAGTCCTCTATACGAGGCAAGGGATACTGATTCTTCACCGTAACCCTGTTCAGCTGTCTCTAATCAATACACATGCGCATAGAACCATCCTTCTTCTTCACCAATAACACCGGTGCACCCCAAGATGACACACTAGGCCGAATAAACCCCTTATCTAGGAGTCCCTAGTGCTGCTCTTTTAATTTCTTTAGCTCCTCTAGTGCCATATGATAAGGTGAGTGCCTGGCACCAGGTCAATACCAAAATCAATGTCCTTGACAGGTGGCATGCCTGACAGGTCTGCAGGAAACACGTCCGAAAGTCACGGACCACATGAACTGAATCAATAGTGGGAGTCTCACCACTGACATCCCTCACAAAATCCAAATATGATAAACACCCCTTCTCAACCATACACTGAGCCTTCAGGTTGGAAATCACCCTACTAGGCACATACTAAGAAGAACCTCTCCACTCAACCCTCGGAAATCCTGGCATAGCTAAGGTCACGGTCTTGGCATGACAATCAAGAACATCATGACACAGAGATAACCAATCCATGCACAATATCACATCAAAATCGACCATGCTGAGTGACAGTAGGTCCACTCGGGCCTCCACACCCCCAATGGATATCACACACGACCGATACACACGGTCCACAACAGTATTATCGCCCACCGAAGTCGACACATGAACAAATGTAACTGAAGGCTCACGGGGCATATCAAGAAAATGGGCAAAATGTGATGAAACACAGGAATACACTACCTTGCTACGCATATATGCCAGGATGCCATCAATGAAAACAATAGCAAATGAGTGCTAATACGACTGGAATACACCATTGATCAAATACACGAACTTTACTGGGGAAATGATTAGCCCAAAAGACATCAGGAGGAACTCATAACTCAACAGAAAGATCCGCTTCGCTCCACAACTAAACAACATGAGAGGTCTTCCAATACACTCAAACCTCGAAGCCATATACCAAATCGAGACAGAACTCAGATAGTCAATAGTTCTTGCCACATTCCTAGCCACTCCTTTTGTCACAAATCACAGTCAGAACACATCTAACCATCAAATCACACTCACCACGTAGGCATCCAGCCACAAAGTCCAATCAATAAGAACATCAACGGACATATAAGTCTCCAAATACCATAGCTCACACAACGAAGTCTCAACACTCAAGCCACATAATGAATCCGACCTCAAGTCCTCTAGACTGGCCCATTACCAACATGCCAAAATCACATCTCATCCATGGAAGTCACAAGCCGTCGATGCACAGGTGATACCAAGAGCTCTCGGGCGCGTTCAATTACATGGAAGGAATTCAAGAGTTACGCTCTTGGCTGAATAAAATGGATCCGCACGAAAAAAATTCAAGAATATGGGATTTTCCTAGGGGTTCTGCAGCCTCTCGACAATAAGTACAGACGTCTCCGTACCGATCCGTAAGAATCTACTAAACCTGCTCATGACCGTTGAGTTCGATGTAACCTAGCGATTTGATACCAACTTGTCATGACCCCAAATCACAACTGGCCGTGATGGCGCCTATCGTGGAACTAGGCTAGCCAACCATTTCAGCCTATCAATATGTTTCACAATTTCCAAAAATTAGTAGAATTAAAAATAGCAGAATGAGATGAACAAATTATACACTTTCCCAAAACCTGGAGTCACTGTCGCGAGCATCTAAGAGATGATACAGTCTAATAGAAATCCCCTACTACAACAAGTCTGGAAAGTAAAGTACAAATGATAGAATAAGAAGGAGAAAGAGTAGTGTTGAGGACGCCGAGCAGCTACCTCAAAATCTCCGAAGAAATCTCCAAATGAGGTAGCTCAACTATCGCTCTGCCTCGGTACTTGAATATGCACAAAAGATGCAGGGGTAACGTGAGTACGCCAACTCAGTAAGTAACCAAAGTATCTGAAAACATGAGTGTAGTGACGAGCATTTATAAATCATGTAAATCCATATAATAAGTGAATATGGAAATAATTAAATCAAGTCAGGAATTTACATTTCCGATTAATTCATAAAACTCTAGTTTCCATTTAAAAATCTCGTATAAAAACATTTATCCAACATTTATCATCAGAGGCTTAGTGTAAAGAAGAGTGAAAAATAGTAGTTTCTAAAATATAAGCCCCTCGAGAGTGATATCACTCACAATAAAGCCTCTCGGGCAAGCCTCTAAGTCACTCTTGACTCTACTCTCATAAGTCAATGCTCACACTCAGCACTCCCACTCATCAGGTACCATATAACAACTGCTGCGATGTGCAACCCGATACAATATATATATATATATATTGTTGCTACGTGCAACCCGATCCATATAACATACACTACGGTGTGCAGCCCGATCCATATAATAGTTGACTGCACTCACTGGGGGTGTACAGACTCCTGGAGGGGCTCCTTCAGCCCAAACGCTATATTGCTGCGAGGTGCAGCCCGATCCAATATATATATTGTTGCGGCGTACACCCCGATCCATATATAATGTATATTGCTGCAGCGTGCAGCCCGATCCATATATATATAATACATATATTGATGCAGCGTGCAACCCGATCCCCATATAATATATATATTGTTGCGGCGTGCAACCCAATCCATATGTAATATATAATATATCTATTGCTGCGACGTGCAACCCGGTGCATAAATATCCTCTCATACTCAGCTCTCGGCATCATTATATATATACCCATAACTGTCCTCACATACTCGGCTCTCGGCCTCAATACATATATACTGCTGCGGCATGCAGCCCAATCCATAACTATCCTCACATACTCGGCTCTTGACCTCACTCAGTCATCCTCACAAGCCACTCAGGAAATTCATCTCAACTCACATGACTTAGCCTAAAATACTTCTCAAAGTTTCAAAACCGTGTAATAACAGTGAAAATAACCACAAGTAGAAAACATAACTGAGTTCACAATGGTTCTATCACGATAGTGGTAGAATAGTGTAAAAGTACCTCTGAGGGTCTAAACAGGTCGGCACAAGGCCCCAAATATGGCTCACAGCCCGTAAACAAGTATAAACATCTGAAAGACAGGATGTTGTTGGGTTTCAAATCGAATACGCGGCTTAATAGCCGCTACGGGACGGACCAAGTCACAATACCTATCGGTGGACGCCCCCACGCTCGTCTCCTAGCATGTGTGTCACCTCATTTACCAAAAACAATATCAATACCGGGGTGTCATACCCTCAGGTTTAGAGTTAGAATCGTTACTTACCTCAAAACCGCCCAAAAACTATTCCGCGGTACTCTTGCCCCTCGAATTGGCTCCAAAATTCTCCGAGCCTATCACAATTAGATCAATAAAATTAAAATATGCTAGGGAGATAAACCCCAATCGAAAACTATTAAAACTACGCACAATTCCCGAAATTTGCCAAATCCGCCCCCCAGCCCTCGTCTCGGAATCTGATAAAAATTACATCACAAGAATCCTCAACCTCCCACGAGTCATTACATACGAAGAACATCAAAATTGGACCACAATTTCCCACTCAAATGACCAAAAGAATTTCCAAATTCTTCCCCCCATTTTCCCCAAATTTTCTACTTAATTTCTCAAATTGCATGGTGAAAATCAAGACAAATTCATGAAATTGAACCAAAAATGATTGAAGAACACTTACCACAAGAATCCCACTGAAAATCTCCTTCACCCTAGCTCTCAAAAGGCAAAATGCGTTATGGTTAAGAACCACCGAAATTAGAACTTAAACTGTCTGCCCAGACTTTTACTCTGTGCGATAGCGGAAGAAGGAACATGATCGCGAAGGACAAAATGCTTCCCAACCAAACTAACCCTATGCGATCGCAGAAACACTTATGCGATCGCGTAAGACCACTTCTCCAAATAATGCGATCGCGACTATCTCTATGCGATCGCATAGAGCAAATTCCATCACCACACTGCCACTCCCAATTCTGCTATGCGAACACAAACATTCCCATGCGAACGCAGTGACTCAAGACTGTTCATACTACACGATCGCACTCCTACATATGCGATAGCAATTCACAAAATCCACCTGGCCTCAAAATACTCTATGCGATCGCGGATAAACTCATGCGATCGCAATGAACAATCACTGCTGCTAAAACACCAGAAAAACCAACAATCTCCCAAAGACCAAAATGTCTGTTTGAGCATCCGAAATACAACCTAGGCCCTCAGAACCTCAACCAAACCTACCAACATATCGACATCATTAAAACTTAGGCGAGCCTTCGAAACACCAAAAACAACGCAAAAAATACAAAAATCACATTATATTCAAGCCCATGAACTTTGAAATTCCTAAATTTAGCCAAATATGCCGAAACCATCCAAAACACATCTGATTGACCTAAAAATTTGCACACATATCCAAAATGAAATTACGAATAACTGTCAAAATTCCATTCTGACCCCGATAGCCTATTTTCCCATGCCGACCGGAAATTGCCAAAAACTAACTTTCGCCAATTCAAGCCTAATTCTACACCGGACATCCAAACTTCATTCTGAACACACTCCTAAGTCCCAAATCACCCAACGAAGCTATTCGTACCATAAAATCCATAATCCGAGGTCGTTTAGCAATAAGCCAACTTCCGGTTGACTTTTTCCACTATTGAACCAAGATAAGAGACTAAGTGTCTCATTTCTCTCCAAAAATCGCTCTGAGCCCAAGCTAACCAATCCAACACAACTTAATGAAGCTGAACTACATATAATAAAGTAGAAATGGGGGAAACAGGAATAAACTCTCGGAACGACTGACCGGGTCGTTACATGGATATATTTAGAGCAGCCAAAAAAGCGTGTACTAGTATGGGTGGTAGTAGTAAAAGTCAAAATCCTAAAAGAGCAAGAGGTGATACCGGTTCTTCTAGTAGCTTTACACATATTTCTGAATGTTCACATGAAAAGGTAAATGTAGATTATGAGCACCTTCAAGAAATTATGATATAGATGATAATTTAGTTGAAATTCAATTACCTAATAATCTTGAAACACCACCACCTACACCTGGCACTGCTAGTTAAAATATTAGGGGTGAAGGTCATGGTAATATAGGTAGGCCTCCCCTCCCTATTAAGAAGAATCGAAGATTATGAAGTAAGTGTTGGAATGTTTTTGAAAGACTAGAAGAAGATAAAAATTATGTAAGATGTCAAATTTGTAAGGAAGTTTATAAACATGAGACCGGAGGTAAGAAGGGGGGAACATGCCAACTTCGTAAGCACATGGTAGATTAACCACGCTATTGTATGAGGTGCGGATGAGGAAGGCTGACAACAAAAACATAACCCTAGTACTGCCGGTATAATGGTTAAATACGAAATATTGAAAGACGGGAAGAAGTAGCTAAAATGATTATTTTTGGCAGTTTGGATTTTAGTTGGGCTTCTTCACAATATCTTGTTACTTATATTTAAAGAATTTATAATCCCTTTTTAAAGGCATTCCTAGAAGTACTTGTAGAGCTAACATCTTTAGGTTTTTTGGATAATATCAGACACATATTTGTTAGTTGTTCGCTAGTCTTTCTTGTAGAGTTTCTCTTACTTTTGATATTCGTCGTGCTGTAAATGAAAATGATTATTTGACTGTTATATTCCATTTGATAGATGATAATTTTTATATGCTAAAATGTATTATCGCGTTTAAATATTATGAAGATCAAAGTCATACTGGTGCATTTATAAGAGATGTATCAATAAAATTGCTATATTTTATAATCTTGCAGAAAAGGTTTTGTGTATGTCATTTGATAACATTATAATTACATTTACACCCACCACTTTATGAAATAAATCATGTGAGGTGTGAATGTCATATTTATAATTTAAATATTAGGAGTGGCCTTGAATTATTTAGAAATGAGATCATTTTAGTTAGAAGAGTTGTTGGTGTAATTCAAGGAAATAGTAGAAGTGATAGATTAAATTAATTTAAGGATAAATGTGTTAAATTTGGACTAAAACCAAGACTCATGCCTGAAGAAATAGTTACTAAGTGAAATTATACTTATTTATTCTTAAGATGTTGTTACAAATATAAAAGGCCTATCACTGAAGTTGCTAATTTCATTGTACCGATCCTAACTGTTGGGTCCGTATGGTGATTTTTGATAGAGGTGTATGTCCGGATTCGCATTTGGATGTTCCTAGAAGGTTTCAACACTAACTGGCGAAAGTGGCAATTTGAAGGTTTTCAATATTCATATGTTGGAGCCGGAGTTGAATTTGATGACATCAGGTTCAGATTGTGGTTACGAAAATTTCAATTGCTTCGTTATGTCATTTGGGACTTGTGCGCAAAATTTGAGTTCATTTGGCCTGAGTTTTGGAAGTTAAAAGTTAAAAGTTCATTAAGTTAGATTTGAGGTGTGATTCGTCATTTTGATGTTGTTATTCGTGATTTGAGGCCTCAAGTAGGTCCATCTTAGGTTATGGGACTTATTTGTATGTTCAGATGGGGTCCCTAGGGGCTCGGGCGTGTTTCAGATTGATTTCTGACCATTTTTTTTTTCATGTTTTCATTTATAGTTTTTGATGCCTCGTTTTCCTTCACGATAGCGAAGACAGGGATGTGATTGGGTAGAGGAAATTTGGAGCTGGGAACTTTCTTCATCGCGGTTGTAAGTGGATGACCACGTTCGTGTAGGGATGTGTGGGTTACTATTTGCGTTCACATGAACAGAACCGCGATTGCGTAGAGTAGAGATGGGGAGCTGGGAGTTGGTGAGTTCTCCTCCGCATTTGCGTAGGTCAGTACATGTTTACGGGGAGTTAGCATTTATTGGCACCGCGTTCGCATGAGTAGGCTCACGAATGTATATTGCATTTTCTTCTTCACGATCGCGATGGTGTTTTAGTGATCGAGATGCATTGACTCATTCAATAAATATAAAGTACTATATTCTGGAGGTTTAGGTCATGTTTGCATATTTGGAGCTATTAGCTTGGGTTAAGACAATTTTTGAAACGATTTTTACCATATGGATTGAAGTAAGTGATCACTAATTCTACGTGCTAGAGTAATTGAGCAGTGGTCCATGTTAGAAATCATGTTTAGGCTATATGCTTCTTTTGTTGGGACCCACTAATGTCATTTCTGCTGTTGAGTTATTGGTTAAAATTGCAATCACATACTATGTATTTTTTATTCATTTGCATATCATATCTCACTCTATGTCATTATTTGTTATCACATCATGTGATAATTGTTTGGGCTGATTGGCATGAGATTGTGAGCCCGAGAGACTGGAGAGATTGATGACTCATTTGGGGCCTGAGGGCCGAATTGTCAGTGAGATTCATGTGATCAGGATATGTGTGTGTGTGTGTGTATATATATATATATATATATATTACAATAATAACAACATACCCATTATTATCCCACGCAGTAGCATGCCATATTGGCTTTATATATATTATTGATGTGATCAGGCTGCACGCCGCAGTAGGCCCTATGGGCTTTATATATATTATTGATGGGATCAGGCTGCATGCACAGTACATGATAGCTTATATTAGCACTTGGACAAGATCTACCCCTCTGGAGTGTGACATACCAGCAGCGAGTGCTGTTTTTATTGATTCCTAATGCGATCGAACTGCGCGTTGCAACAAACACTGTACAATGCTAGGCGACTGAGTGTGCTGAATAATTGAGTGTGATGAGTGGTAGTGCAAGACAGTGAGATTGAGTACTTTGAGAGTGTGAGTACACGAGTTCATCACTGTGGTGCATTACTTTTGACATGCATACTTGGCCTGTAGGCACAAAGATGCATTTATTCATGCTGCACTGTATTGAGATATTCATGACTTCACATGCACATTGACATTTAGGCCTAGAGATGTACTTTCCTCATGCTATCTGAGATTAAAATATCTTATTTGTACATGAAATCTTTTGGGAAAAATGACATATTTTTACATTACTCATATTTGGTGAATTTGGTGAATGATTTGGGTTTTACTGTTATACTTGAAAAGCATGCCTAGTTTTTGTAGTTGTGAACGACTTGAACATCATACCCTTGAATTATTTCCTGTACTACTTTAATGTTGTTATTAGTTGTTGTAGGCTGTTGGTGTTGGACTTTCACCGTTGTCCAAGCTCGTCATTGCTTTCAACCTAAGGTTAGGTTTGTTACTTATTGAGTACATGGAGTCAGTTGTACTCATACTACACTTCTTCATCCTGCGTGTAGATTTTGGATGCTGATGTTGATGTGTATGGAGGGTGGTGGCATTGAAGAGTAAATGCGTTCCGTTCATAGTTGCCTCTTATTTGTGGTAGCTTTAGAATTATTAATCTATTCATGTATATTTCAAACGTATAATGTATTTATTTCATTCCAACTTTGTAAACTCTAAATCTTAGTTGCTCATGATTTCTACTATCAGTCCATGGAAAGTGTATAAAATTCTATTTTGTCATTTATTTTCTCAATAAATATCCTTTGAATTGAATTGTTTCTAGTTTGCTTACCTAGCGGGTTGGATTAGGTGCCATCACGAGTAGTTAGATTTTTGGTCGTGACAATGGATTTGTCTATTAATTTCACCACTTCACTTATATGTTTTTATCTTATGCTTTATATCACTGTGGTCATTTACTCTTAGTTCCCATATTAAATGAGTAATTAAATGGACAGTTCACTGGTTGGCCATCAGGGCCTATAGTATGGATTTGGCGTGACAGCTAGGCATCAAGGCACTAGGTTCACAAGTCACGGGTTAGCCTAATAATGTCTTACGGATCAGTGCGGAGACATCTGTAATTCTCTTCGAAGGGCTATAGGGTGTTAGGAAACTTCTCTTTCTTAATCTCCTATCATGCAGTTAATGTCGTGCTAGGTATATTTCTTTTATTCTCTCACAAATGGTTAGAACGCGTGCAACAGATATACCCGATGGTAATGATCTTCTCCCCTTGTTGCTAAAGGTCAAGGTAGAGGCTGTCGTCGGAGGGGGAGGGGGATGCAACCCCTAAAGGAGAAGGGCGTCCTAGAGTTGCTATAGTTGTGCCACTAGTGGATCCAGCAGAGGATCCCGTTATTGAAGAGTCGGATGAGGCGCTTACAGCTGATCCAACCCCGACCGATTTCATGATTGAACCGGGATTTCAGAAGGACATAGGCCATATGTTGCGGTTCATGGATTCTATGATGCATGATGATTTATTTCCAGTGGACCCATCCACATCTTAGGTTGGAGGGGGAACACAAATCCCTTCCGCTCAGGCACCAGGGTACGATTATACCGTATATCAGACCCTAGGTACACTACCTACAGGTGGGGCTAAGCCAATTGCAGCGGCTATACTAGAGCGCTGACCAGCTGCGATCATTCAGCTGTAGAAACGGTTGGACAAATGGACAAGGCTACATCCTCCTGTATTTTGACAGGTCTTTATTGATTCTTGTAGATACGTGCTTCACAACATGGGAGTATTGCAGTCCAACAAGGTGGAATTAACCTTCTTTTAGTTTGTAGGGCAAGGCACACTGATGGTGGCAGTATTATCTTTGTAGCAGGCCAAAAGATTCAACTCCCTCTCAAAGGGAAGAGTTGCAGGGTCAGTTCGAGCGGCTCCAACAGGGTCAGATCTCGGTGTTTGATTTTGATGCAAGGTTCTCTGAGTTGTCTTGTCACAAACTTATGATACTCCCACATATATATAGAGAGTACGGAGGTTTATTGTGGGCTTGCATTATGGCATACAGGTTACTATGGGGGAATAGGTATAGATGAGGAGTTATTACGAGCAAGTTGTGGAGATAGCTCGGAGGATCCAGGGAATCCGTCAGCACGACCAAGAAAATGCAACGAGGGACAAGAGGCCTCAATAATCAAGAGGATTCAGTGATGTTCTGTATGGGGGCAGAGTTAATTTTTAAGGATCCAGTCTAGCAGGCCCACATATTTAGGAGCAACGCATTCTCGGGGTGCTCCATTGCGACCCTATTTCAACGCCATTCAAGAGAGCTCCTACCGTCCACCGATAATTTAGCATTCGTCCAGTGGGTATTCTGGTCATTAGGGTCAGACTCAGGGTCAGTCATCTTCCGTACCTTGAGGTTTCTATACGTGTGAGGAGCTTGGCCAAATGAGTAGATTTTGCGCCCTAGGCTTTGAGGCAAGGCAGTACATAAGGGCCATCATCCTCTGACCACTGCACTACACGTCCGGCTAGCCATAGGTAGAGTGCAGGTTGTACGGCTCGCTCTAGATGCGTAGGCTAGACAGGTGACGCTCCAGCTAGGCTCTATGCCTTTCAAGCCATACCTAATGCAGTAGCCTTAGATGCCGTGATCATATGTATTATTTCTGTCTGCGGTGTGGATGCTTCAGTACTATTTGATCTAGGGTCTACATATTCATATATGTCTTCTCTATTTTCTCCTTATCTATTTCTTGAAGGCTCGATATATTGTTGAGAAGGGTTGTTTGGCCTATCTGGCTTATGTTCGAGATACTGATGCAGAAACTTCTACGATTAATTCAGTGCCCATGGTGCGAGAGTTCTCTGATGTGTTTCCTTTTTATTTGCCAGGCATGCCACCAGATCACAATATGGATTTCAGTATTGATTTGGTGCCAGACACCCAGGTTGTCTCTATCCCACCATACCTCATAGCTCCGAAAGAGTTGTAGGAAAAACTTGAGGAGTTACTCACAAAGGGTTTCATCAGGCCGAGTGTGTCGCCATGGGGTGACCGATATTGTTTGTGAATAAGAGTGATGGGAGTATGCAGATATGAATTGATTACCGCCAGTTGAACAAAGTTACGATTAATAACAAGTGGCCGCTGCCACACATTGATTATTTGTTTGACCACTTACAACGAGTTAGGGTTTTCTTTATGATTGGCAGTCTAGACACATCAGCCGAATATCCATGCTTCATATGTTTCGAAGATGCCATTCTTGACTAGATATGGAAACTATGTGTTTCTAGTGAGGTCTGACGACTTGACTAATGCCCGGTGGCATTTATGGATTTGATAAACCGGATGTTTAGGCCATATTGACTCATTTTTCATTGTATTCATTGATGACATATTGATCTAATCATCTAGTATGGAGGAGAACAAGCGCCATTTGAGAGTTGTGCTTCAAACCTTATGAAAATATAAGCTATATGCTAAGTTCTCCAAGTGCAAATTTTGGTTAAATTCTATGGCGTTTCTTGGTCCATATTGTATCATATGAGGGTATTAAGGTAGATCCTAGGAAGATCGAGGAAGTTTCGAGCTGGCCACGTCCTACCACAGCGACCGAGATCAGGAGTTTCTTGGGGTTAGCAGGTTAATATTTTCAGTTTGTGGAGGGCTTTTCATCTGTTGCAGCAGCTTTGACTAGATTGAAACAGAAGGGTGCTCCATTTCAGATGGTCCGCTGATTGCGAGACTAGATTTTAGAATCTCAAGACTGTATTAACTACAACACCGGTGTTAGTATTTTCCTCTGGTCTAGGGACATATATTGTGTATTGCGGTGCTTCATGCATTCTCTTGGATTGTGTATTGATGCAGAAATTATTGCATATGCTTCACGTCAACTGAAGCCCCACCAGAAGAATTACTCTGTATATGATTTTGAGTTGGCCGCGATAATTCATGCTCTCAAGATCTGGAGGCATTATCTTTACAATGTTTTCTTGCAAGGTTTACATTGATCATCATAGTTTGGAGCATTTATTTAAGAAGATTGATCTTAATTTGAGGCAGAGCAAGTGGATAATGATATTACTATCCTTTGTCCTCCGGGCAACGCGAATGTGGTTGCGGATACCTTGAGCAGAAAGGTCGATAGTATGGGTAGTTTGACATTCATTTTAGAAGAGGAGAGGCAATTTTCTTTGCACATTAAGTCATTAGCTAACATACTTCTAAGATTTTATATTTCATAGTGTTGTGGCTCAGTCTTTATTATATTTGAGTGGATCAAGGCTCGTCCACACAACGATCTGCACTGCTAGTTGTTACAGAGACGGTGCTACAAGGTGGTTCCAAGGAGGTTACTATCGGTGATTATGGTGTTTTCTGACTCATGATCGCTGATGATTTCCTAATGCTGATGGCCCGAGTGAGACGATTCTAGAGGTGGAACACATTTTATGGTATTCAATTCATCCAGTTGATATGAAGATTTATCGTGACTTGAGGTAGCATTACTAGTGGTAGCGGATGAAGAATCACATAGTTGAGTATGTGGCCAGATTTTTAAATTACCATTAGGCTAAGTATGAGCACTAGAGTCTGTGTGGCCTATGTCAGCAGATGGTTATACCGGAGTGGAAGAGGGAGCGCATCGCTATGGATTCCGTAGTAGGGTTGATGTGGATGTTGAGAAAATTTGATGTCGTGTGGGTCATTGTCGACAGGCTGACCAAGTTGGTGTAGTTTATTCTGGTTGTGACTACGTACTCTTCAAAGAGGTTGGCCCAGATTTACATTCTAGAGATTGTCCGGTTGCATCGTACGCCTATTTCCAACATATGAGATAGAGGCTCTCAATTTGCTTTGCATTTTTGGGGAGCAGTACAGAGCAAGTTGGGTAGCCGGTTAGAGCTTAAAACAACTGTATACGCATAAAATTGAGTACAATGCATGACTCGACTTCCCGGTGAGTCAAACGGAGCAGGAACATGGCCGTAATGAATTGGAGTCAGAGCACGAATCCCCTCGCATCGAGTCTCGAGAAAAAACCTGCCCTCGGGAATATCGGGGCCACACCCTTCGTGTCTGATTCGAGGATTGGAACTTCGGAGAACATTACCAAATAGATACGCATGACTAACAAATCGCCATGATGTCCGTGCTTAATCGGAAATCATGACGTGAATCTCGACCTGTAGTGGGCAACGAAACTGCAGATTTTTACCTTTCTTAGAATGGTACTTAGGGTAAAACTCCTCTACTATATAAAGGGGAAAGATTATTATAAAAAATGGGGACACTGTAACACACATATCAAGGCAAGATACTCTTATTTTCTTTATTATTCAAAATTCTTACTTTTGTTCATCAGCTCTTCATTAGTGTGACCCCGGGATCGAAGGCAGGCACTAAGTTAAACCATTACTGAGTATAGGATCACTCCCCTTATCGGTTTGAATATTTATTACGTCATTTATCTATTTAATATAATGCTATTAATCATTTTTATTGAATTAATATGCATATCCTTAAAATAACATATAAATTTAATTGTTATTCGTTTTTAGGTCAAATAGTTTGGCGCCCACCATGAGGCTGAGGATAGTAGTGGCAATTTGATACAAATTTCCACAACACACTATATTTTACACTTCTTCTATGAGTTTTTAATTTTAGGTCAAATTAAAAATTTGAAACTCCCAATCTGCTCATTTGAACATTGATGCAGAGTCTGGACACCATGGAGAGAACAACAATGTGGTTCGCAGCAACAGGGTGCCTCTTGCTGACCCTAACAAAGTTCCAGTCGTGGACCCAATTGATGGTCACTCACATGTGGCTATCGAAGAAACCTTGCTTCCCGACCCCAAAAACCCCATCGCGGGGGAGCTCGATCGATAGCCCAGAGTGCACACGACAATGAAGGTAATAGGATCAACTTGCGGGTGATCTTTGAAATGTTATAGGCTCAACATGTAATAATAGCCTAGTTGAAAAATCAAAGCCGCACCCCAAGTGGAGTTGAACCCAAACTATCCCGGGAAAACACTCGCATAAATGAACTGGCCATAAAAGATCAGACGAAACTGAACCTAGGACCAACCTTGAGATAATAAAGAGGCTTGAGGAGCTGACAAAACGGGGGGTATCGGGAGAAAAGAAAATCACAGCCAACGACAATAAAGTAGAGAGCTATAACTTCAGAGTTTATCAAATCCTAGGAGCACCCTTGATATTGAAAGGATTGGATTCCAAAAAGTTCGTCCAAAAGCCTTTCCCTCCGACGATAGCTCTAAAACCGATCAAAAAGTTGTTCTGTATTCCCAAAATTCCGAAGTATAAAGGAACCACATATGTATTTGAACAAATGATCTCCTACACGTGTGCCATCAAGGGAAATGAGTTGAAAGATGACAAAATTGAGTCGGTTCTACAGGAAAAGTTAGGGGAAACCCAGTCTAAATAAGAAATGATATGGTATCACAACCTGCCCTCAAACTCCATTGATTCCTTTGCTATGCTTGCGAATGCCTTCATAAAAGCTCACGATGGGGACATAAAGTTCGAGACCAGAAAATCAGACCTCTTTAAAGTCAAGCAAACAGATAACGAAATGCTCAGGGAGCTTGTGTCGAGGTTTTAAATGGAAATGATGGATCTGCCCTTGGTTGCAGACGATTGGGCTGTTCAAGCATTCATTCAAGGGCTGAACCCCTAATGCTCTTTGGCTTATCAGTTTCTGGAACAGAATTTGATAGAGTACCGGGCGATAACTTGGGCTGATGTCCCTAACAAGTACCAATCGAAAATCATAGTGGAGGATGATCAGCTCGGGGATCCCTCTGGTCCATGTATCCCATCAGAACTAATGACAAGTCTAACAAATCCATTGATTATGAACCAAGACCGAGCATAGATCGGTATCAACTATACAACAGATATCGAAAGAGTAAAAAAAGGAACAATCGAGGCCAAAATAGCCGGGGAATCATTAATAAGAATGGTTTCGACAGGTCACTCGGGGCTCAGGAGGAACCGAGATTATCAAAATACAACTTCAGTGTCGACGCTGCCAGCACCGTATGCGCCATCAGACGCATCAAAGATATCATATGGCCTCAAACATTACAGTTCGATCCTACCCAAAAGAACCCCAACCTAATGTGTAAGTTTCATGGCACTCATGGACACAAAACTGAAGACTGCAAATAGATGAGGGAAGAAGTAGCCCGGTTATTCGATAACATACACCTCTGAGAATTTATGAGTTATCGAGCAAAAAATAACTTCACAAATAGGGAATCCAACAACTAGACCAAGAAAGAGAAACCTCAGAACGTCATTAACATGATTATTGGTGGAGTTGACGTCCCCTAAGGTCCAATGCTAAATTGCACTAAGGTGTCTTTTACAATGGAAAAGCGGACTCGAGATTATATACCAGAGAGAAGCATATCGTTCAATGACGAGGACGATGATGGAATCGTGCAACAACATAATGATGCACTGGTAATAACTATACTCATAAATAAATCTTGAGTTCAGCGTGTGTTAATTGATCCAAGTAGCTCAGCCAATATCATCAGATCGTGGGTCATGGAACCGTTGGGTCTACAAGATGAAATAGTGTATGCAGTCCGACTTTTAAATGGATTCAACATGATATGTGAAACTACTAAAGGGGAGATAACGCCGTCGATGAACACTATTGAAGCCATTCAAGAAACCAAGTTCTACGTCATCGTGGGGAATATGGGTACAACGCTCTATTCGGAAGGCCATGGATTCAAAATATGAGGGAAATACCCTTGTCAGTGCACCATGCATTGAAGTTACCCACACCGAGAGGGATCAAAACAATTTATGGAGAACAAATGGCCGCAAAAGAAATGTTTGCGGTAAATAAAGTGATCCTGGTGTCTTCCCTCTCAACATCGTAACACAAAAAATCGGTTTGGAAGGAAGAAACTAAATAGCAATCAGTGACATTGTCTCCGACCAAACTAGAGAAGAAAAAAGCAGGTGAGGATGATGACTATAGAGTTCCTAGGCAATTCATCACCCCTGAATATTTTGATGCCACCAAGTCAACGATCGAGGAGATGGAGAAGGACATATTGATCGAATACTTGCCCAATCAGAAGATATACCTGGGAACGGGGTTAACCCTTGAGATCAGCAAAAAGCTCTTTAAATTCCTTACAGGTAAAATGGATTATTTCGTTTGGTCTCCATCTTAATATGACAGGGATCCCTCAAGAAATAAGTACGCACAAGCTGAGCTTGGATCCGAAGTTCCACCGGTTAAACAGAACAGGAAGCCTCAGTTCGAACATAAGCATGTATCCATCAAAACGAGGTATCCAAACTCTTTAAAATAGGTTCCATTCAGGAGGTTAAATAACCGAATTGGTTATCTAACATAGTGGTAGTGCCTAAAAAGGGAAATAAATTGAGAATGTACGTAGATTACAATGTCTTGAATAAGGCATATGCCCTAAAGACTATTTTCCTCTTCCTAACATCGATCGCATGATTGATGCGACAGCTGGCCATGAGATACTCAGCTTTCTCAACACCTATTCCGGGTATAACCAAATTCGTATGGACCTGGGAGATCAAGAAAAAACTTCCTTCATCACAAAATTCAACACCTATTGTTATAATGCAATGTCGTTAGGACTAAAAATCGCCGGTGCCACTTACCAACACCTAGTAATTTGGATGTTCGAGGAACAAATAAGAAAATAAATGGAGGTTTACATTGATGACATGTTAGTTATGTCCCTATAATTAGTGGACAATTTGGAACATTTTCAGGAAACCTTTGCCTAACATCGATTGCATGATTGATGCTACGGCCGGCCACAAGATACTCAGCTTTTTCGATGCCTATGCCGGGTACAACCAAATCGGGATGGACTCGGGCGATCAATAAAAAACTTCCTTCATCACTAAATTCAGCACCTATTGTTATAACATAATGTGGTTTGGACTAAACATGGTCGGTGCCACATACCAAGGCTTAGTACTTAGGATGTTCGAGGAACAAATAGGAAAATCAATGACGACATGTTAGTTAGGTCACTATAATTTTGAGGAAAATCTGGAACATTTGTAGGAAACCTTTAATATACTAAAGAAATACATTATGAAGCTAAACCCGGAGAAATGCGCATTCATGGTCGGGTTTGGGAAATTCCTTGGATTCATGATGTCCAATCGCAGAATCTAGATCAATCCCGACAAAATCAAAGATATAGAAGACATCACCATGGTGGACAATGTCAAAGCCGTTTAAAGGCTAATCGGGCATATAGCTACTTTGGGTCGGTTCATATCAAGGTCCTTCGATAAGAGCCATCGATTCTTCTCATAATTGAAGAAGAAGAATAACTTTTCATGGAACTTGGAGTGCTATCAAGATTTGGAAGAACTATAACGGTACCTTTCGAGTCCACCTTTGCTTTATACTCCAAAGGCAGAAGAGCAGTTGTACTTTTACTAAATAGTATTCGAGATAGCGGTAAATAGAGTATTAGTCCTATGACATAATGCACAAAACCATACTCTCAGTCAAATGGTCCGTGGAAATTAGCGGGTAAGATATCGAATATCAACCCCGAACTGCTATCAAATCTAAAATTTTGGCAGACTTTACACTGGCCTTAATAATCAAAGTCGAAAAGGCATTGTTTTTAACCTCGGGGACCTCCTCGGGAATCTGGACCCTCTTTACAAACGGTGCCTCAAACACAAAGGGGCCTATATTGGGCATCGTGTTAAAGCCACATACGGGTAACATAGCTAGGAAATCTATTAGGATTGTGAAATTGACTAACAATGAGGCCGAGTATGAGGTCATGATTGGAGGTCTCGAATTGGCTTAAAGCTTAGGGGCCAAAGTGATCGAAGCTAAATGTGATTCCCTCATTTTGATAAATCAAGTCAATGGGATATTCGAAGTGCAAGAGGAAAAAATGCGAAGATACTTGGATAAACTACAAGTAACACTAAATCGATTCAAGGAATATACCCTACAACACGTGCCCCGGAATCAAAATAGCAAAGACGATGTTTCGGCTAACTTGGGGTTATCTGTTGATGATGACGAATTCAGCTCGGGAATGGTCACAAAACTCATGAAATCACTAGTGGAAGAAGGCCATAGAAACATAAACTAAACAAGTTTAACTTGGTATTGGAGGAACAAGTATATAGAGTACTTGAAGACTGGGAAGTTGCCCTCGGATTCCAAAGAGTCGAAAGATTTATGCACCAAGGCAGTCAGGTTTTGCCTATTCGAATATACTCTGTTAAGGAGAATGTTTGACGGCCCACTCACCATATGCTTAGAATCGGGAGACACCGAATATGTTTTGAGGGATGTTCACGAAGGCACAAGCGGAAACCATTGGGGGGCAGAATCATTGGTTCGATAGATAATGAGAGCTGGCTATTACTGGATCGACATGTAGAAAGATACAAAGGACTTTGTGCAAAAATAAGATGGCAATCAAAGGCACGCCCCAATGATCAATCAACCTGTGGAGTTACTACATCCGCTCCTGCCGCCCTGACCGTTCATGAAATGGGGAATGGACATCGTCGGTCCCCTACCATGGGGACCCGATAAGGCTCAATTTATGTTATTTATGATTGACTATCTCTATAAATCAGTCGAAGCTCAAGCATTCGAGAAGGTCCGGGAAAAAAAAGTCATCGAATTCATTTAGGATCATATAATATGCTGGTTTGGTATACCAGCCGAGATAGTATGTGATAGTGGGAAGAAGTTCATCGGCAACAAGGTAAGCTAATTTTTCGAGGACCATAATATCAAAAAGATCTTGTCGACACCCTATCACCGTAGTGGGAACGAAAAGGCAGAGGCAACGAACAAAACAACCCTTCCAAACCTTAAGAAAAGGTTGACCGATGCCAAAGGGAGGTGGAAAGAAATCCTGCCCGAAGTCTTGTGGGCGTACCGCATGAATGCAACATCCAGTACCGTGGCCACTACGTTATCTTTGGTCTACGTTTCCGAAGAACTATTACCGGCCGATGTGGGAGAACCAATCCTCGCGTTCTGATATACAACTGAAGAACCTAGTGGCGAGGCCATGAGCACGATCCTAGAACTACTAGATGAGAGGCACGAGACCGTTTTAGTCCAAGTGGCTGCCCAAAAGCAGCGGATAGAAAGATATAACAACAAAAGAGCGAACCTTCGACACTTGAATATTAGGGACTTGGTGTTAAGAAGAGTAACACATAACACCTAGAAACTGAATGAAGTGAGGCTAGGACCAAATTGGTAAGGTCTGTATCGAGTCATCAGGATTACTGGTAAAGGTTCATACAAATGCAAAGCAAGAAACAACACACAACTACCAAACAACTGGAGCATGAACCACTTAAAATGATACCACTGCTAAGCTTCGACCTCATTAACGAGGCAACAATAAACCATGCTAACTTAGATTCGTAGAACGATTGTAAATCGGATTCAATGGCCGCATCAATAGTATCAGATCGCACTCGAAGATTGAGCTCGAATACTGGCGCCATCACCCTCGGGTCATAATTTTTAGCAAGGAAGGAAACTGTGTGCTCGAACAATCTAGGATTGGTGGTTAGGATTTATTGTAAGGGCCAAAGGGTCAAATGAACCGTGCCTGCGTAGGTCACATGGACCATAATACGAGCTTTTACACGCTTACAATATTATACGTTATATACAGAAATAAAAGAAAGTTTCTACCTTGCTAACAAATATTTTTTGCTTCTTAAAAGTATCGAGCCTAAGGGCTATTCCTACACTGGAACTATCGAGCCCAAGGGCCACCCTTATCTGAGCCCAAAGGGCTACCCAACTGGGGAACTGCCATCCGAGATATGTTTGGACAACTCGGGCTATCGAAACCTAAGGGCATAAAATATATTAGGCAGTACCCTAACCTAAATTTCTATGACCACCCTAAAAGCAGTTCAGAGATGTCCGAAGCCCATAATCAAACCATAAGGCCATCAAAAAAATTCTAAACCTATTCAAAGGTTGCCCTCGGCAAAGATACAATCTAACAACATTTAAAGAAGCATCTTCGGAAAATTTCCGCTCACTCCTACCTTACACAAGCTTGAGCAAACATTGCATCAAGGACAGGTCTTGTTCGGGCCTTTGAAAAATGACTTATTACTATGTTTGATTTTGTGCTAAGGAATTAGAAATATGTGCAATTGTAAAAAGATGCTAAGATAATAGACTTGCACGTTGGTAAAAGGGAAATATTTTATATTCCGAATATCTTTACAAAGGCCCAACAAAATATATGTACATGATACAAAAAACAAATAAAAATAATCTTAGGGCATCTACGCCTGATCTTCACCAGGACCCGACTAGTCACCAGAGCCCTCGGGGCTTTCAGGTTCTTTGGAGCCCTTGGAGCCTTCTTCATCTTCAGCTTCAACTAGCTTTTTTGCCTCAACATCAAGTTTTTTCGCCTCCTTAATCTTCGCTGACAGGTCAAATCCTCGGGCATGGAACTCTTCGAGGGTCTCCCTCTAGGATAGCCCCCTCACGTACTCAACAGTAGTCTTCAGGAGAGCCTCGGCTGCATCCGTATTAATCCTATACTGGGACACCATCTCTTTAGAATAGGCAAAGGTTATGGGTAGCTGGACTTTGTAGCTTCACATTCATTACCGAGTGCGTCCTCTCTCCCCGAGACGAGCTAAATTGTGATTGGAGTTCATCTTTCAACTAGGACAGCTTGTCGGATTTTTTTTGCGCTACCTGGAGTTGAACCTCTACTTATTCCAGCTATGCTTGGGTGGTTTCCTTATTCAAATCCATCCAACCCATTTCCTCTTCCAACCATCGACCATGGCTTAGACCTCATTCATTATAGCTCAGATTTGGTCGATCCGGTCAATCTTCTACTAAACCTGCGAGGTTTGGTCATTAGTCTCCATGTCTAAGTCTTCATTTCTAACATCAAAAATCTTTAAAATTTCGACCATACCAGCATATTCCCACCTCATGTTCGAAGCATCCCTCCGAGCCTCATCCAACACAGCCTGAAGGCCCCTTCGTGTTGCTCGCTAAGATGCTTGTACATATCTCTTTTCACGGCAAGCTCCTTGGCCCCAAGATCGAGCTATTTAACTTTAGTCCGATACCAATAAAAACTTTCGTGATGAAGTACTGAGGCCTACAAAAGGGTAAAAGAAAGAAGGCGTGAGAAATAACAAGAACTAAGTCAATGTTCGGAAGAGCGTAATGATGCTTTACTCGATTCAGCGCCTGCTGCGCCTCATTGAACAAGCATGACATGTCCACCTTATTCATTTTCTCCTAGTGTTCTTCGATGACCGGGTATCAGAGGTAGCTCGCTCTACCCATGGGAGCAGAAATAACTCGGGCATCCTTTTGGACAGTGATGATTATCGACCTCTTACTGTCGGGATCCACACATAGGGCGGGGAACTGGTTGATAAACTTTGAGCTTGAGTTTAGCCTGCCAACATCTGAAGATGGATCTTTTCTCACCACTTCCAGGTCACCCATCATGAAAAATTATTCCAATGTGGACGAGTCCACAACATCGAAAAAGGAACGAAAGGGATCATCCACGTAATGAGCCCCTTTATTAGATTTCTCATTCATCACATGGGCCTCCTCAAGCATAGAGTCGGTGTAGCAACGCGTTCCCAAGATCTCAATTACTCTGTGCACTTTATTTGGTGCAGAGCCTACATACTGGAAAGTTTCACCCCGACTATCCACGTTGGCCTTTTGAGTTAAAGGGGATTCGATATCAATAGTTGCCCCCTCAGATACATCCCAATCCACGACTGGCACCCAAAAACTAGGTCCTTCCTGGGCTTGCGGAGCACCTAGTTCTTTGGTTTCTTTGCCGTGGAGCTCAAGGATGCCAAGGGTTTTCTATTCCTCTTATTTTTCCCCTCAGTGGAATCAACTAAGGGATCAACCGGGGGGGGGCACATCGTCGACCCCTTCTAAAAGCCTAAGTTTGGTTGTGTTAGGCAACCCTACAATAATAAAGAGGGAAGAGAGGTTAGTATAATATAAGGTGGGTACATAATGCTGGCTATTTAGAAAGTGACCTTACTATGAGAAAAAGGCTTCACATTGGCCCTTCGAGAGTCCGCTCCATGTGCGCTCGAAGTATGACATCTGAGTACAAATTCCCTCGATCTAATCCTTTAACGGGGGACGTCATTCGGAACCCGCACGACAACTGCATAGCCAGAAACATGAATGAGAATAAAATTTTGATGTTTAAAGAAGGAGCTTCACTTACAAGACGCATTCCATTTGTCAGGGAATATAATATATTCTGGGGGGGATCAAATCCTCGGTCTTCACTCGGATGAAGCATCCCTGCCAGCCGCTGTCTTGGTCTTCGTTGATATTAGAGAAGGGGCCTTTGCTGGCTCGGTGTGTAAGCTTGATCAGTCCCTCTCTGAACAACCGAGGGCTGTATAATCGAAGAAAGTGGTCGATCGTGAGCCAATAAGACTAGGTCTTGTTCACGGAGTAATGTAGGAGGGTCATAATCATCCACAATGATGGATGGATTTGACCGAGGTACACTTTGTACCTCTTACAAAAATCTAGGATAAGTGTAAACACTTAAATACCCCTCCCCCCCGCATAGGTAGTAACGGCATCCTTGGGCCCGGTGAATGCTACGTCCTTGCCTTCCCAATTGCAGTCCCTAAAAAATATGGGAAGAACGTCACCGATCACGGAACATATATATCTCGACACTCATTCGCCCAAATCTTGTTTGCGTGAAGGCTTCTCGACCTTGAAGTCTTCTGCAATTGAGCAGCCCACGAGGATTAATGCCGACTAGGGAGGCTTGGAGGCCAGTTCGTTAGCAGCCACAACGAGGGAAGCTATTTTCAGAGCAACCATCTCAAGATTAACTATTTTAGTCCCATCACCCGATTGATAAGATGAAGAGGAAACCTGTTGAGGAGCACTTTTCGATGTTTTTGCCATTGTCATCTTGTGGAGTGTTTGAAGATTTGAGAAATAAGCATGATGTTTTGGGAAAATGGGTTATGGAGATGAAGAACAACATACGAAAATTTGAAGAAATTTTGGGTAGAAATATGGGATATATTTGAAGATTGAATAACATGGATGAAGATATGAAGATTTGTAGAAGGTTTTGACAATGGTTGGAAAGCTCCAAAATAGCAGCTTGGTGAGAAAGTAGAAAAAGGACAAAGGAAAAAAGGCTTTTTTAGGGAAGCTGCCGACAAGTTGCATTCGGAGGCAACCTGCGGTGAGCGACACGTGTCCGATGTCAGAAAAACACAATTGATGGGATGTTTCAGCTACCCCATCATAATTTATGAAGGAAGGAACATGAATCATATGTTGTTTCCCATTTTTTTGACAAGCCTACTCTTTGAGAAACAATGGGACTATCTTTATACGGATAAAACTGAGCCCACTGTATAAATTGACTTCTCGGCGAGTCAAACGGTTCAGGAACATGACCGTAATGAATGGGAGTTGGAGCGGGGAGCCTCTCATATCGAGACTTGGGAGAAACATCTGCCCTTAGGAATATCGGGGCCACACCCACTAGGTATGATTTGACAATTGGGACTTCAGAGAACATTACCAAACATCTACACACGACTAACAAATGGTCGTGATGTTCGTGCCCGGTCAGATATCACAGCGTGAATCTCAGCCCGTATCGACAAAAAATTAGTGATTAGCGAAACAAAATATTTTTACCTTTCTTAGAATTGTACATAAGGTAAAACTCTCCTACTATATAAAGGGGAAATATTATTATAAAAGAGGGGAAACTTTAACATGCATATCAAGTCAATATACTTTTATTCTCTCTATTATTCAATATTCATAATTTTGTTCATCAATTCTTCATTAGTGTGAGCCCGGAATCGAAGGCAGGTAGTTCGTTAAATTGTTACTGAATCTGGGATCACTCTCCTCATGGGTTTGACAATTTTATTTCATTTTCTATCTTTTTAATCTAACTCCACTTATCATTTGTATTGAATTAATTCGCATATCCTTAAACCACATATAAATTTAATTGTTATCAACTTTGAGGGTAAAGAACAACCTTTGGTCCGCAGACCGATGGGCAGACGGAGCAGACAGTTTAGATTTTGGAGGATATGCTCAAAGCGTGCGTGATTGATTTGGGGGGGGGGGGGGGGGGGGGGAGGGTATGGTGATCGATTCTTACCCTTGTCTAAGATTTCTTATCATAATAGTTACCAGTCCACATCGAGATGGCTCCATTTGAGGCTTTATATGGTCGGCGATGTCATCCCCCATTGGTTGGTTTGAGCCCAACGAGTCTAGGTTAGATGGTACTGATTTGTTAATGGATGCCTTAGATAAGGTATTTTGATTCCGGAGCGGCTTCGCACAACACAATCTGGACAGAAGAGCTACGCAAATCAGGAAACGCGTGATTTATCATTTATGGTAGGTGTTGGTACCCAATTTTTTTCTCATAATTTTTAAAAATATGTATATACTTTTAAAATATCATATTTACATCATCATTTAGTTTACAAACCCATACAAGCAATTTTCATAATTTTTCATAATTTTTAGAAGCTCTAAATTAGTTTCTTTCTGCATTTCATTATATAAATATCCAATAGTTATCCTTCAAATTATTTTTCATGATGATCCAACTTATAATTTTCACCAAAATATAGTTTTTTAAATATTTTACTTCATTTTTTATAATTACATTTGCATTTTTAGTTTAATTTCATATTTTTGCAATAATAGCCTATATTCATGTATAATTACATTACTTGTGCCAAAATAATTTTTATATTCTTTATGATGTTAAGTTATGATTTTCAATATTTTTAGGGAACAAATAATATTTTTGTTATTTATTAATTTTTTTTATAAATTATTTTTTGATAAATATTTGGTATTTAAAAACTAGACCCAATTTCTAAACAATTTAGGACCAAATAAATGGCCCAAAAACCCCAATACCTTAGCCCAATAATCCACCCCAAACCAAACAACCCCTAACCCAAAACCCGATCGGTACCCGTTATAATCGACCCGCCCCACTCATTTTTAAATCCTGGTCGGTGATCTCTCAGGATCAACGACCCTTGTTCATTCTCTCCTTTTTAATTAACCTCATAGAAACCGTAAACTATTATCCCTCCTAGCCCGCCGCCCTCACATTCTCTCAACTTCCTCTCCCTCTTTGAAGAACCCTAAAATCGCCGCCCCCTAAATCTTCTCCTAATTCCACTGAATATCGGATTTGATTGTTATTTCTTGCCATATTCGTCCCCTTTATTGTACTAGATTTTCTCCTATAGTGTTACCTAAGTGCTTGCCTAAACATTGAAACCAGATCTCATCTGAAAGCAATCCAAAATTTGTTCAAATCCCTGGTTTTGAGTGTTATTCTGTCTTTATTCGTCCTATGCTACAGTGACTTCGATTATTTATTTATATTCTGTTGATATTCACTTTCCCTAAAAACTAGGGTTTACAAATCTCTTACATTGATTTTTAGATCGATTTGCATATTTATTTTCCTATTTTATTTCTTAAATTACTCTGTTTACTGTTTGATTTTACTACTATATAAACCCTCCCCCCATTCCCTCTTAGAAAAACTTCAATCGCTAAATTTTCACTAAAAACTAAGGCTTTACTCTATTCATTTCCCTTCTTGCTCTATTTTGGCTCTTGGCCGGCTGAAAGCCAAGGCCACCAGATTTCCTATTTTTCCGACCTTTCTTGTGTGTGAGTACTGCCCTAGGTTTTTTGAAACCCTTGGGAACTTGACGCATCTGAGATTCTGGGTCTTTTCTTGTTTGTCTACCTGTTGAGCAATAACTAGTTAATTCTCAACCTTCACAATGTTCATTCCTTTATTCTCTTATTAGCATATCCATATTTCTGAAAATCGCATCACTTAGGGTATTTTTCTTGACTCTCTTCAAGTGTGATTCTGCCTATAGCATGAACTTCTCTAGCATTGTCTAACACCTAAACTGTTAATCCTAAAAATGTCTTTGTATCTAACTTAGGAAATTTGGATAGTTTGAAGCTTGTTTGGCAATTTGAGTGTTTGCATTGGCCGTATGGCCTAATCCTGTTGCCTGCCTGATTCTGAATTTCTATAATGATCAATTTATGTTATTAGTATTCCCTAATTTGTTAAAACATTCTCTCTAGTTGTAATTTGCTCCTAAAACTATTTTTGTCACTTAATATGTTCATACACTGCAAATTATGTACCCCTAGCATCTAATTATCTTATACTAGTCTTTCATGACATGTTTCCACTATAATATTTGATTTGCTGGTATAACTTGTACTATTTAAATTCTGCTTTTAGCTTAATGTGGTCTTTCAAGGTTGAACTTGTTGATTTAGTGATAATTGTTTCTCTTATTGGCCTAATGCTCCTTTGCCTATTTACTTTGTGACCCCTGAAGTATAAGAATCCTTGCCTCTTATATCCTGCTCCAATGTGTTATGTGAAAACATGCATCACTAACTTGTTTCTTGAATTCATGCACCCTCTGTGTTGATATGTTAATCATGTGATCACTTTGTAATGTCTGTGCACTCTTCCAAACTTTGTTACTTTACTACTATTTTCATTGGTTGTTTTCCTATTCTAAACCTATAATTCTTGGTCGGTTGAAAGCGTGGGCCACTAAAGCTTCTCTATTAACCTCCCTAGTGTGAGAATTGCTCGGGGTCCACTTTGAAACTCTTGTGAACTCTGACACACTAGGGCCTAAGGTTCTTTGGCCACTTTTCCTGATTACTCAATTATGTCCCTCCTATGCCTACTTAATAAGCCAACTGGCTTGTGTAAATGATTGTTTCCTGGATTCCTTTGATCAACAATGGTTGTTGAGTTGGGTCAAAGTTCTCTTGAGATTTCTGGGCTATGTTGAGACCTGCGTGGAGATGAAATTAAAGGCCTGGCTGTGATGGGTACACATTGAGCCTATTTTAGGCCCATTATAGTTATTTGTATCACTTTTTAATTTTATTCATCATTGGGCATGTAATAACAATTGGGGTACTAGTAAAACTGGAAAAAATGGATATATTCTAATGTTTGCATGAAAGGGTAGAAATCCTGCCTATAAGATCTGAGTTTTTAATTTGTTCAACATACTCTACTTCTACGCGTTTGCTAGATGACACGCCAATACGACATAAATATTTCACTTTCTCGCATGTTCATGTCCCACACGTTATTATCTGCCTACTATACTGAAACTCAATAATTGTTTTGTTCAATCTGTTCTATGTTAGATGTCATGCCTATAGAATCATGTTGAGTAATAAATACCTTCTCTTTACAATATTCACGTAGATATCATGCATATAGGAATATAATCAAATTAGCTACTATTACTGTTATTCACATCGCCTAAAAAGCATGCCTATAGGAATGAAAGGATAAAAAAACTAGTTTTAATTGCCCATTCATAGAAATCCTGCCTATAGGACCCTGTTGCTCGCCTAAAAATATGCTGATAAAATCAATGTTGGCAATTCTGAATGATCAAATTGTTTCACTGCCTTATTTCGCAAACTAATTAGAAAACATGCATATATGAATTGTAATACTTGCGATATGCAAATTCGTTGTGTTAAGACAACAACACTGCTTGTATGTTTAAAATTCAGAATCACATAGATGCCATGACTATAGGATTGAAGGACTCTATTAATTCTAGAATTTGTCACTTGCCTAATATGTAAAACCTCTTTGCGTGCATATTTTGCCTACATGTGGAGGCTAACTTGAGCCATTTATTGCCCTTATGTGTAGTCCTAGATGTTTTAAATGTTTCTTAGATTTATCATTTTTGAGAAACCTAAGTTAGGTATAGAACCACCCAAAATAGAGGTCCATATGCCTCCTGGGCAATAGTCATAGGACAGGTAGTGCACACATAAGGCACGATTCAGATTCAACTAGTACGCTTTAGGTAAAAAAAACTTAAAGATAGTAATCGGGTAGTAGGAGATGATAGTTTGTGGGATGAATAATATCAGTAACACCCAATCTCGAGGGAGTTATGAAGTATTATTTATGTTGCACAGGGTGAACCTTTAGGCTAAGAAACATAGGATCCTATCCTTTCTTTGAATCAAGTGTTTGTCATAGTCTTTTAATAATATTTTTTTCCAAAAACATCTGTTTTTCTCTTTGTCTTTATTTATCTGACTAATTCACATAATTCGAGTTCGGTCGGGACACACAGTTGTGGATGTCAAAGAGTGCCTAACACCTTATCTTCGAAGTAATTTGAGCCCTTACCCGATCTTTGGTGACGCAAACTAGTAAACTCAAGTCATATGCAAATAGGTTCCTTAACGCACCCTGAACCTTCAGGCGACGACTCATCTCTTTTAACACCTCCTTAAAAGAGTTGTCACATGTCGAAACCCGATTTAACCAGAAAAAGGGGCGCGACAACATGGAGACTCTACTGGGGAATTTAGGCTCTTACCATAGCAAGCTTGGTCTATATGAATTAGTCTTCTATGGCAAACATGTTTCCTTATCTTTTATTTTTTTTTCTATTACATTAATATCCTGCTCCTATTTTCCTTTTCATTTCTTCATGCACACCCTTTCCCCTATTTTCCCTTTATTTGAATTCGCATTAATATGCAAATCTCTGTTAAATTGGTTTATAACATGTGTTTTCCTTTATTTCTAGTCATGTTTGCTTTCTCCAAGTCTTTTGTTTAAAGAATTGCTACATCATGTCTCTCCCCATCCTTACTCCCCATTTACTTTATTACAACTTCGTCATTGTGCGAACTAACTTCTTCTTGTTTTCCTTTCTTTATATGTCTTTACGTTTCATTTAATATTGCATTTATTATTTTCATCATGCAAAATATTTGACAACGTGTTATTTTACCTATGCATAACTACATGCTCCACATCAAATTCCACATGTGCCTAATTAATACCATTGCGGCGCTTGATGAGTGTCTACGCTCTTCCGAAATCACCTTTTTATATTTGGAAAGGCTTATTTGCGTTAAAACTAGCCGATCAGCGGTGAAGTCGACGGTTCTATGCCTTTCCCTCTTATGTTGTCCATTTGAGGTTACCGGTCTAGACTCTTCTAGAAAAATCCATACTCTAATATTAACTGGGCATACATCATGTCGAAACCTAGTATGGGTTAGAACGTTGTCCGCGTGATAACCCACCAAAGAAAGCCTTGTCCAAAGTCCGCTGGGATTTCCATAATCCCAATGGACACAATCACGATATGTGCATTATTTTGAGAAAGTATGCTAATATGTTGGTCATTAATGTGTAAATAGCCAAATCTTGAGAGGGAATGGCTAACATTATTTGTTTTGCAGAAATGAGGCACAAAGTCCCCAGGTAAAAAATATCCCACCTTCGCTGCTGGATTGGTGAAAAAATCTCTCACTTAGTGATAAAAACCATGTGAAAAGTGTCCTCGAGAATTTACTCTCCTTGTTAGACATTCAGCCAAACAATTAATTAACTGAGGCTGCCACCATGTTTTGGGATGATAAGAGAGCCGTCTTCAATTTTGCGACATAGAAATAACTCCCCTTTTAGAAGAAATAAGAGGCTTCACTGGAATCCCATGGGATAGCCTTGGTTTGTTGGTATCGAAAAACCGCACTTCTCGAGGTTTCTTGAAATGATGGGTTTCAAGAAAAATGATAGGTTCTGTCTAAAGAAATCTTACATACCACTAGAGTTCCTTTATGAGTGTTATGGGAACAACAAGTCATATCGCTTTTACTGTGATGAGCTTGCCATCACTTCTTTGGGTTGGACTCATCGCTGGGTTTTTGTATTCATTATCTATTTTCTGGGGATGCTGATATTTACAATACAGGGAGAAAGAACCGACACTCACCTAGCTATGGTCACTAGGACTTTGGCTGAGATGTACCAGGCCTTCGACGGTTGCAAAAAGGGGTATAGGTATTTCGAGGGTTGCAATTTGTTGCTGCAAGTATGGTAGTTAGAACACCTTCAGAGAGCAGAATACGCTTCAAGAACTTTCGCAACAAAAATGGAATGACCAATATTCTATCACTCTCTGAAGAGAATGACTTTTATCCCAAAAGGGTTTGCACAACCGGAGAACGCTGTGAGCTGGGTACATTTCTTTAGTATTTGACTGATGATAAGGTACATTGGATGTTCGAGTGGTTCCCTACAAGTGAGTTCATCATCAGGTAGAGAGAGGCTGCTCATCTAATGCTAATCGGACTGAGAAAAAGAAGGTTATACCACGAGTTTCCAAAATGGTTTACTACAAAGCAGACTTCCAGGGGAACGCCATTAATTCAAGTGTGAGGCACAACACATGTGGCATCAAAAGATCATTGTGGAAAAAGATACCATCGAGCCAGATCAGTATCACGCTGGTCATGTGTACTTATACCCATCACGTTTGCTAGATGATACATCATGGGCTGTCAAGCCAGGGGTTAATTTGAGGAACAAAATCATAGACGACGCTGCTGAAGCACAAGTCAAATACAGGATGTTGCACAGAAGGGTTTTCGAGTCTGAAGCCAGGCATTTGGAACATCATAAATTGGACATGGACGCAATCAACGAGTGGAAAAGAATCGCTACAAATTCAATATAAAGGTTAGAATATTTGGATCAGGGGTTTATGGAGCTCGAGAGAAAATGAGGAAAAAGATCTCGAACTATCATAATGCAGAGTGCAACGAAGGAGGGCATCTAGCAAAGGCATATCTGCTGCTGCACATGCACGGCTTGGGGAATCTGATTGATGGAGCAAAGAAGGCCAATCATGGAGAAGGTCTCTCTAGGACCAAATAGATTAGGAATGATATTTTACTTGCTTTTAGATTCCTTTTAGACTTTGGTTGTAATAAGGCAAATGCCATTAGTGCTTTTTTATAATTATGGTCGTTTTAGTAGAGATTTGGTTAATTTATCATATTAATGAAACGTTGCAATTATTGGCATCAATTTTCTCCAAATATATATGTCGCTTAGGCCTACCATAGGTCCCCAACTAGGACGCAAATTTATAATTCCTCAATATGTGTTTAAAACCGCAAATATCCTTTTAATACTCCTTACTAACTTGTTTACATTTTTATTTTCTTCATTTCTTTTGTTCATTCGCATTTCCTAAGGTTGGTTCGTGCATACTGGCATCATCAACATATCATATGAGATCTAAAGGTCCTCCACCTTCTCCTCTTCCATGTGATCCTAAAATCAAGGGAAAAACTAAAATGGATGATATGAGTGGTATCAGGAAAGATAACCATACACACGCAGAGAATGTCGAGACCTAGTATGGTCAGAGTTCTTTGACACATAATGATTTGGTTTTACAATTAGAACATATGATACTGGAGTTACAAGGAAAGCTTGAGCAGGTCCGTTACTTGGAAAACCTTTCCTTACCCAGAATGTTCCTGACAACAATCAATATGCCACGCCTCCCCAAAATCCTAATTCTCCACCAGTACCAACTCCTCCACAACATCACCATCATCCGGCCCAGTATCCACAAACCACCACCTACCACACTCCTCAAAACGCACCACAACCTACCCCTGATCCCCAAAACTCAACCAACGACAACCATTATGCCTAAATTCCTGGAATCCACCAATGTAACCATATATACATGGAAACCTTACCTCACACTTCACAACAACCCCTGTATACACGGAGTCCACCGAGAAGGACATGCTCATAAAGAGTATGGCAAAAGAACTCAAGAAGCTTACTAGTCGAGTCGAAGGTGTTTAAGGTGGTAAAGGCGTCGAAGGTTTGAACTAGGAGAATTTGTGTATTCTGCCGGACGTAGAACTTCTAGAGGGTTACAAACCTCCTAAGTTCGAAATGTTCAACGGGATAGGTGATCCAAAAGTACATTTGAGAACATATTGTGACACGCTCGTAGGGGTCGGTAAATATGAAAGAATCCGCATGAAGTTGAACATGAGGAGCCTCACTACAGATTCCCTATCCTGGTACATCACTCAAAACCCAAAAAAATGGGTTAACTAGGTAAGTATGGCGACTGATTTTATGGATCGGTTCAGGTTCAATACAAAAAATGCACTAGAGGTCTTCTATATTCAGAATCTTACGAAGAAGCCAACAAAAACTTTCCGCGAGTATGTTACTCGGTGGATGTCAGAAGCTACGATAGTAAGGCCAATACTGGAAGAAGAACAAATGAACATGTTTTTTGTCCGAGCTCAGGATCCGCAGGATTACGAGAGATTGACGGTTACTGAGAACCATAAATTTGCTGACATCATCAAATCGGGAGAAAGAATAGATGAAGGGATTAAGAGCAGAATGGTAACAAATTTTGAAGCACTCCAGGCTGCAAACAAAGCCTTGCAGTCAGGCAGCATTTCTCAAAAGAAAGAAATAGGAGCAGTGATGGTGGCCCAAGATCTAAAGTATCCTCTCTCAAACGAAACACCCCCATCGATATATCATCCTTCACCTCCGGGATACGAACAACCCTCCGCCACTTACCATACTTACAACACTAAACCAACATACCACCACTCACCACCAGCCCGTCAAAACTACCAAAAACCTAGACAAAATTTCAACCGCAGACAACCCAGAAAATATACCCCAGTTCCTGAACCCATCGACCAATTTTATGAGAGACCGAAAGCTTCCGGTTATTTCGATCCTATTCCTGTCGTTGCCATGGAAAACTCCTCTCATTAGGTCAATGCAAAAAAGACATGTGCCTACTACTCGGGCATGAGCGGTCATATTATTGATGAATGTCACACTTTGAAGGATAAGATCCATACGTTGATTGAAACCAAGGTTATACAAGCAAAATATACTGCACCTAATGTTCGCAACAATCCTCTCCCGGGTCACATGGGCGAGGGGGTAAATAAGATAGAAACTGATGAAGAGTGGGATCCAGAAGGGTCAATCGGGCTCATTCGGGAAGGGGATGATCCTAAAATACCTCCAGTCATTCTCACTCCTATTTTGGTACAAATACAGTCACTGATTGAAGTTGAGGTAGTTGCACCGACTTTGTTTAAGGTTGAAGTAACAACGCACTCAACCACGCCAACGTTTTTTGAGGTGGAAGTGACCACACCCTTCACCATAATGGTAGCACCTACACCGTCCTTTGAGTCCAATGCCATACTATGGTACTATGCTGCAGAAGTGAGAAGGAACGGAAAGGGGAAAATGGAGGAAACAGGTGCAACACAAGGCATGACCAGAACTGGTAGGGTTTATACGCCTAAGCATTTGGAAGGAACGAGTAAATAAGCCGCTTCCAAGCCGTCTGTCAGTGAAACTAGCCTGGATGATCTTAGGAGAAAGGTGCAAACAAGAGAGTATTTTGTGTTTGATCATCTGAACAAAACTCCTGCTCAAATATCCATTCTATCACTACTACAAAACTCCGAGGCATAGAGGAATGCTTTGATTAAAGTGTTGAATGAAGCTTATGAACCCAACAACATTACTAGTGGAGAGATGGACAATATGGTAGGAAAAGTATTAGAAAGCCATAAGATCACTTTCCACGAAGATGAACTGCCGCAGGAAGGGTGGAGTCATAACAGGGCACTCAATATCATAGTGCAGTGCGAAAACAAATTCATTGCTAGAGTTTTGATAGATAGGCCTTCAAGTGTCAGCATTTGTCCATTGACTGCTTCAAAGAGACTAGGTAAAGGTTTGCATGAGATACGAGTAGGAACTATGAATGTGAAAGCATTCGATGGGTTTCAGAGGGCCACGATTGGGGAGACCAACCTATGTTTGCAGATGGGCTCGACTTGGTTTGATGTTGAATTTCAAGTGCTATACATATCTGCTTCATATAATCTACTATTGGGACAACCTTGGATACACGCTGCTGGGGCCATAGCATCTACTCTACATCAGGCTGTGAAGTTTGAATGTAACCATCAAGAAGTGATCATCCATGGAGACATGAGTAATCCTATTTACACCAACCAGACTGTTTCGGTTGTTGAGAATAGAAGGAGGTTGGGTGGAGAGACATACCATCGCATTGAGCGTGTCAACACGATTGGAAAATATAAATGGTGGAGTAGAAAAATAGATAGCATATTGGCATGGGCAGGGCATGAACCTGGTAAGGGGCTCGGAAAAAATCTCCCGGGTATCGCAAAACAAATACAGCTAAAGCACCATGGCATAACCTTTGGTCTTGTATATCAGTACACCTGGTAGAAGTATAATGATTGGTCGCCGCCATGTCGTGGTACTTATTACCCTCTTGATCAGTCGGTACCATATTTTAGCCAATCCTTCCACCAGGCTGATACAATGTGGGGATCTGAAGAAGATGAGGTGTTAGCTGGCTTAAGGAATCTATTCTTGGATGATGAATGTCACGACCCCAAATCCTAAGCTGTCGTGATGGTACCTATCATGGAACTAGGCTAGCCGACTAGCGTATGTTCGCATATTTCTTTTTAAAATCCCATTTAAGTTTGAAGAATTTCATAAAAATATACAGAAAAAAATTACTTAATATAATAGGCCAATTTTATACAGTACGACTATCCCCAAAACCCGGAGCCAACATGTCATGAGCATCTAGTGAAATAATCTAAAATAAATTATTATAATACAAAAACTCCGAATCAAAGCTAAATACGACGGGAAGGGAAAACAGAGATGCTGCGAACACTGAACAACTACCTCTATATCCCACGATTCGGCTTTGCTGCGAAATAAAGGCTAATACTCAATATTTGCTCCTGAATCTGCACGCAGAGGTGCAATGAGTAATGTGAGCACGCCAACTCAGTAGTAATAAAAATAAATCAAGTCTAAGTAGCAAGGAAACACATATAAATCAATGCCATCAAGTCACAATATACACAGACTTACTTTCCAATAGTATAACATGGATATACGAAATCATCATGTCTTAAAAATCAACTTCATAAAAGTCCTTTAAAGAATGCACATTTTTAACAACTTTAAATTAGAGGATTTGGTATGAAAATGAATGTAGTAAAATCATAGTAGCCCCTCGGGCAAATCCATGTTTCATAATCAGCCCCTCGGGCATGCCTCACAATCCCTCAACACCTCACAATCACTCAGCACCTCACAGTCACTCTTGCCTCCCAATCACTCGTCACTCGCACTCGGTGCGCTCACTGGGTGAGTGTACAGACGCCGGAGGGGCTCCTTCAGCCCAAGCGCTAATATCACTCAGTACCTCATCATCACTCTTGGCCCCCGTCCACACTCGGTGGAACCACTCGAAAAGCCCCTCGGGCGAATTAGTAAAACAGGGTACTTGACCCGAAAATATCACTTTAATGCTCATGTAGTGTAAATCAGGATGAGATTCAAATAAAATAGTATGCACAATGATGCGGAGTAAAATCATCAACAACTAGGGAGGAAAACAGCAGTAAAAAGCCCTCGAAGGGTCTAAACAGATCCGCACGAGGCCCCAATCATGGCTTATAGCCCAAATATTTCACAAATCATTAGAACATAATTTAACATAAGGTTTTGACTAAATATGCAACTCATTAGTCGTCGCGGAGAGGACCTAGTCCAATCCAAAAATTAGTACGCGCCACATACTTATCATCCGACATGTGTGCCATTCCAAATTCAGTGAGAAAATAATGCAGTCCGGGGGACCCTTAGGACTAGATTTATCACCCTTACTTACCTCAACCGGGCCACAACACTAGTCTGCTATGCTTTTGCCCCTCAAATTGACTCCTGATTGCTCGGAATCTAGCCAAAACCAGTTAACATTATCAATATATATGAAAGGAACTCGACCCAATCAAAAGTTATCAAACTAAACAAGAATCTCGAAATTCGGCCAAACCCGAGCCCTGGGCCCACGTCTCGGAATTCGATAATTTTTACATCATTAGAAACCTTGTCCTCCAATGATTGTATACATACCAAGAACACTAAAATCGGACCACAATTGCCCACTCAAATCCTCAAAAGAAAAATAAATTTATCATGCCCCCTTCTTCCCCAACTTGGTTCAATTTCCAGAATTTTTATGGTTTAATCACTTAGGAATTGACATAAAAACGTGTTATGAAGTTGAATATCTTACCTCCAAATGATTTTCCTTGATTTCCCTTCAATTCCCTCTCAAACAGCTCTCAACTCGCATGCAACAATGGAGGAAATATAAGCAAAATTCGCACCTCGGGCCTTTTTAAACATTCTGCCCAGCTATAATATCCCTTCATTGCGAACGCGTCACTAGGACCGCGTTCGCATAGAACAAACCAACAGGCCCCTAATTAAACTCTATGCGGACGTGGCCTCAAGCCCTCAAACGTGAAGCACTGCCACCCTAGGCCTTCGCGAACGCGTCCACTGACACGCGAGCACATAGGCCAATACCCCTGGGGTTCCCCAACAGGCCCATAACTCTACGCGAACGCACACACACCCCCGTGTTCGCGATGACCACCCAGCTCAACCCTCCGCGTTTGCACCCCTTCGCTCGCGAATGCATAGAACAACTGTCATCCTTCCACCAAACACTCTATACGAATGCGAGACCCCCTCCGCGAACGCATAGAGTAAAACTCTGCTGCAGAAACACCAGCAAACCATCCAAGTTCCAAAACTCAAAATAGATCCGTTAAGCATCCGAAATACACCAGAGGCCCTCGGGACCTCAACCAATCATACCAAAGTATCCCATAACATCATTCAAGCTTACTCGAGCCTTCGAAACACCAAAAACAACACAAAAACACAAAATTTACATCAAATTCAAGCCTAAGAACTTTGAAACTTCCAAATTTCGCCAAGTACGCCGAAACCAACCAAAACACCTCCGATTGACCTAAAATTTTGCAGAAATAATCAAAATGACATCATGAACCTGCTCCAGCTTCCAAAATTCCATTCCGACCCCGATTCCACTGCTGACCGAAAATCGCCAAAAACTAACTTTCGCCAATTCAAGCCTAATTCTACACCAGACATCACAAAAATGTTCTGAACACACTCCTAAGTCACAAATCACCTAACTAAGCTATCAGAGCCATAAAATCTGCATTTTGAGGTCGTTCACCAATAATTAAACTCTTAGTTGACTTTCTCAACTATTAAGCTACTTTAAAAGACTAAATGCTTAAACTCCCACCATAACCACTCCGGACCCAAACCAACCGACCCAACACATCAAAAACAGGATAACGATGTATAACAAATGCAAAAATATGGGAAAGGGGGTAAATCTCACGGAACGACCGGCCGGATCGTTACAATGAAGATATGGATTGCAGTGCAATAGTTGAGGAGGAGGAGGATGAAGGCCTCATCATCCAGATAGTAGAGAAGGGAGATGTTCTTAGGAATTGGACTGCCATACCATCACGGGCCTTCCGATTTCCAGGGTAGCCTGGCTGCTAGCATCATTTATCTTAAAAACAATTTTTATGGGCATTTTAAAGACATTTTGTTATTTTGCTTTGAAATAATTGGTTGGATCGTTAAAATTGCTTTTGTTTGATATTTTGGTATTTATCGATGGTCTGCTATTTTATTATTTATTATTATCTTTTGCATTTCCTCTTCACAACATTATTATTACTTATCCTGATGAACCAACAACTGTGACATGTAATGAGACAATGCAACATAAATAGCTATTCAGAGGAAATAAATGAAGAAGATATAATACATAAGGAAATTGTCAGTGAAGTGGAAAATTTTGAGAACAAGCATAAATCCAATATGAAACCGAGATAATCAATTTCAAAGATTCTGAAACAGTCAACGAGACTCGCATAAGCATTCACCTGTCGCATTCAGAGAAAGAAGAGTACACTCGTTTCCTGAAAGAATATATGAAGATATTTTCGTATGGTCCTATGACGATATGACTGGTTTGAGAACATCTATAGTGGCTCATAAAATACCTACCCATCCGATGTGTCCTCCTGCAAAGCAGAAGCTCGGAAAGTTCAAGCCAGATATAAGTCTGAAAATAATAGAACAAGTCACCAAGCAAATCAAAGCTAAGGTTCTTAGAGTGTTTAAATATACAACCCGGTTGGCTAACATCGTGCCAGTTCCAACGAAAGATGGCAAGGTTAGAGTATGTATCGACTATCGGGATTTAAACAAGGCAAGTCCCAAAGATGATTTCCCGTTGTCCAATATACACATACTGATTGATAACTATGCCAATCATGAACTCCAATCCATTGTGGATTGCTCTGCGGCTGGATGGATGAAGATGATGCCGAGAAGACAACCTTTATTATGCCATGGGGAGTGTATTTCTATAAAATGATGACCTTTGGTCTGAAGAATACTGGGGCCACTTATTTGAGAGCCATAACAACCATTTTCCACGACATGATACGCAAGGAGATAGAAATATATGTGGATGACGTCATTATCAAATCAGAGAAGGGTACAAAGCACATAGCATACTTGAGAAAGTTCTTTGATTTTCTTCGAAGGTATAATTTGAAATTGAATCCCACAAAATATGACTTCGGAGTCCCTGTTGGAAAGTTTTTAGGGTTCATCATCAGTTGGCGTGGAATTGAGCTAGACCCTTCAAAGGTCAAGGCTATCCAGGACTTCCCACCTCTAAGGAACAAAAAAGATGTTATGAGCTTCTTGGGGCATCTCAATTACATCAGCCGCTTCATAGCACAATCGACTGTGATTTGTAAGCCGATTTTCAAAATGTTAAAGAAGGATTCCGCCACAAGTTGGACTGAAGAATGGCAGAAAGCTTTTGAAAAAATCAAGGAGTATTTGTCCACACCACCGGTCCTGGTCCCGCTTGAATCTAGTAGAACTATGCTACTATATTTGTCCGTACTAGACTTGGCTTTCGATTGTGTCTTGGGACAACACGATAAGAATGGGAGAAAAGAGCAATCCATATACTATCTGAGTAAGAAGTTCACACCCTATGAAGTATGGTATTCTTTGTTGGAATGAGTAAGAAGTTCACACCCTATGAAACACGGTATTCTTTGTTGGAACGCATCTGATATGCTCTGACGTGGATAGCTCAGAAGTTGAGGCATTTCTTCTGTGCCTATACCACATACCTCATATCAAGGATGGATCCGCTAAAATACATTTTCCAGAAATCCATGCCTACAGGGAAGTTAGCAAAATAGAGGAGAATACGAACCATTCAAAACGTATTTTCCCGATGAAAAAATATCATTTGTAGGGGAAGATATTGCCGAAACCTACAACGGTTGGAGAATGTTTTTTAATGGGGTCGACAATTTCAAAGGAGTGGGTATTGGAGCTGTTTTGGTATCAGAGATGGGTCAACATTATTCGATGTCCACAAATTTATATTTCCATGCACAAACAATATGGCACAATATGAGGCTTGCATCTTGGGGCTCAATTTGGCCATTGACATGAATGTCCAGGAATTACTGGTAATTGGTGATTCAGACCTTCCCGGTACATAAGGTTCTAGGAGAGTGGGCTACAAATAATGCTAAAATATTATCATATATGTATCAACCTGCCGCTTAAAATGGGCACAAGTTCATTTTAGTGGCCACATACTACTTCACAAAGTGGGTTGAGGCCCAATTTACAAGGTTGTAACCAAGAAAGTCATCGCATATTTTGTCAGGGATTACATTATTTGCCGATTCTGGGTGCCAGAATCCATCATCACTGACAACTCCGCCAACCTTAACAGTGACTTAGTGAAGGCTATGTGTGAAACCATCTAGATGAAGCATAAGAATTCCATAGCATACATGCCTCAAATGGATGGAACCATGGAGGTCGCAAACAAGAATATCAAGAAAGTATTGAGAAAGATGGTAGACAACCACAAGCAATGGAACGAGAAGTTACCATTTTCCTTGTTAGGATATCGTACCACAGACCGCATATCAATAAAAGAAACTCCCTATTTGCTGGTCTACGGTACCGAAGCTGTCATCCCCACCGGAGTCGAAATTCCTTCTTTAAGAATCATACATGAAGTTGAATTCAAGTGATGCAGAATGGAAAAGAAGTCGCTCCGAACAATTAGCTCTTATTGACGGGAAAAGAATGAATGCGGAATGCCATGATCAACTTTATCAGAACAGAATCTCCATAGCTTTCAACAACAAGGTCAGACTAGGCAGTTCACACCGGGGCAGCTGGTGTTGAAGAGGATCTTCTTGCATCAAGATGAATCCAAAGGGAAATTTTCACCTAATTCGCAAGGGCCCTACATGGCTCACAAAGTACTAACATGAGGAGCACTCAAACTTGTAGAAATGGACGGAGAAATTTAGCCAAACCTATCAACTCAGACGTAGCCAAAAGATACTATCTTTATATTGTTTGCATTTCTTCATCTGATGTAGCTGAAATACGCTCGACCTGATTCCTGTTTAAGAGGGGATATGTAGGCAGCCCTGTTAGTTCTCATCCTTTGCAATGTTCATTCCCTTATTCTCTTATTAGCATATCCATGTTTCTAAAAATCCCATGACTTAGGGTAAATTTCTTGACTCTCTTCATGTGTGATTCTGCCTATAGCATGAACTTCTCTAGAATTGTCTCACACTTAAACTCTTAATCCTAAAAATATCTTTGTATCTAACTTAGGCAATTTGGATAATTCAAAGCATGTATTGGCAATTTGAGTGTTCGCATTAGCCGTATGGCCTAATCCTATTGCTTGCCTGATTCTGAATTTCTATAGTGATTAATTTATGTTATTAGTATGCCCTAATCTATTAAAACCTTCACTCTAGTTGTAATTTGCTCCTATGAATATGTTTGTCACTTAGTATTTTCTGACCCTGCCAGTTTTGTACCACTAGAATCTAGTTATCTTAGACTAGTCTTTCCTGACCTGTTTCCCTTGTAATATTTGATTTGCTGGTATAAGTTGTACTGTTTAAATTTTGGATTTAGCATAATGCGGTCTTTTAGGTTTGAACTTGTTGATTTAGTGATAATTGTTTTTCTTATTGGCCTAATTCTCCTTGCCTATTTACTTTGTGACCCAATAAGTCTAAGACTCCTTGCTTCTTATACCCTGCCCCAATGTGTTATGTGAAAACTTGCAGCACTAACTTGTTTCTTGAATTCATGCACCATGTGTGTTGGTATGTTCATCATCTGATCACTTTGTAATGTATGTGCACTATTCCAAACCCTATTACTTTACTACTATTTTCATTGGTTGCTTCCCTATTCTAAACCTATAATTCTTGGTTGGCTGAAAGCCAAGGCCACTAAAGCTTCTCCATTAACCTCCCTAGTGTGAGCATTTCTTGGGGTCTACTTTGAGACCCCTGTGAACTCTGACACACTAGGATCTGAGGTTCTTTGTCCACTTCTCCTGATTATTCAATTATGTCCCTCCTATGCCTACTGAATAATCCAATTGGCTTATGTAAATGATTGTTTGGTAGATCCTTTGATCAACTAGGGTTGTTGGGTTGGGTCCAACTTCTCTTGAGGTTTCTGGGCTATGTTGAGACCTATGTGGAGACGAAAATGAAGGCATGGCTGGGCTGGGTACATTTTGGGCCTATTTTAGACCCACTAAAGTTATTTGTATCACTTTGCTATTTGATTCATCATTGGGCCGATAATAACAATTGGGGTACTAATAAAACTAGCAAAATGGGTCTATTCTAATCTTTTCATGAAAATGTAGAAATCCTGCCTATAGGATCTGAGTGTTTAATTTGTGCAACATGCTCTACTTCTACGTGTTTGCTAGATGACATTCCTGTAGAACATAAATATTTCACTTGGTCGCATGTTCATGTCCTACACGTTATTATCTACCTACTATACTACAACACGATGATTGTTTTGTTCAATCTGCTCTATGTTAGATGTTATGCCGATGGAATCATGTTGAGTAATAAATACATGCTCTTTACAATATTCACGTAGATATCATGCCTATAGGAATATAATCAAATTAGATACTATTACTGTTATTCCCATCGCCTAGAAAGCATGCCTATAGGAATGACGGGATAAAAAACTAGTTTTAATTGCCCATTGTTAGAAATTCTGCCTATAGGACCCTGTTGCTCGCCTTAAAGTATGCTGATAAAATTAACACTAGCAATTTTGAATGATCATATTGTTTCACTGCCTTACTTCACAAACAAATTAGAAACCATGCCTGTAGGATTTGTAATACTTGCGATATGCAAATTCGCTGTGTTAAAACAACAACACTGCTTGTATGTTTAAAATTCAGAATCACATAGAAGCCATGACTATATGATTTAAGGACTCTATTAATTCTGGAATTTGTCACTGGACGAATATGTAAAACCTGTTTGCGTGCATTTGTTGCCTACATGTGGAGGCTAAATTGAGCAATTTATTGATCTTATGTGTAGTACTTCATGTTTTGAATGTCGCTTAGATTTATCAGTTTTGAGAAACCTAAGTTAAGTCTATAACCACCCAAAATAGCGGTCCAAATGCCTCCTGTGACATAGGCATGGGACGGGTAGTGCATGCATAAGGCACGATTTAGAATCAACTAGTGCGCTTTAGGTAAAAAAAACTTAAAGATAGTAATTGGGTAGTAGGAGATGATAGTCTATGCCCGCTGAATAATATTAGTAACACCCCATCTCGAGGGAGTTACGAAGAATTATTTATGTTGCACGGAGTGATCCTTTAGGCTAACAAACATAGGACCCCCATCCTTTCTTTGAATCAAGTGTTTATTCAAAGTCTTTTAATAATTATTTTTTCCAAATACTTCTTGTTTTTCTCTTTGTCTTTGTTTATCTGACTTATTCATATAATTTGAGTTCGGCCAGGACCAACAGTTGTGGACCTCGAAGAGTGTCTAACACCTTATCTTCAAGGTAATTTGAGCCCTTACCCGATGTTTGGTGACACAAACTAGTAAACCCGAATCATTTGAAAATAGGTTCCGTAACGCACCTTAAACCGTTATGTGGAGATTCTTCTCTTTAAACACCTCCGTAAAAGAGTTTTCACATGTCGAAACCCGATTTCATGATGTTTGTAAAGAAGGGAAGTTGAGTCCAAGGTGTATTGGCCCATTTGAGGTGTGGATACAAGTTGGGGAGGTTTCTTATGAGCTTGCTTTGCCTCCCAATCTATCGCTAGTTCATCCGGTTTTCCATGAGTCTATGCTACAGAAGTACCATGCCAACATGTCACATGCCTTAGATTACAACAGAGTTAAGCTAGATGAGATCTTGGGTTATGATGAGGAGCCATACACCATGGCTGCCAGGTAGGTTTGCAAGTTGAGATCTAAGAAGATTTCTGCGGTAAAGGTCTAGTAGGGGGCGGGGGTAAAACAGTCGAGGAGGCAACAAGGGAGACAGAGGAGGATATGTGGATAAGATATCCACACTTATTCAACACACCAGGTATGACTCTCGACCCATTTGAGGACGAACGTTTCTTTAAGAGGTGGAGAATATAAGAATCTGACTGGACAGTTTTCTTGATAGATCCCTATTTCCCTAATTAAGACTCCCCATATATGATTTTACTTATTTATGACTTACAGGAATGGTTGGTTTTTTTTGGACGGTTCAAGTTGAATTCAAACACTTAGTTCTTTAATAATGGCCTCAAATGGCCATGTTTGACTTCAACATTTTGAGTTAACGGCCTCAGAATTGGATTTCATGGTTCCAATAGTTTCGTATGATAATTTTGAACATGGGCATGTGTTCATATTGTGTTTCGGGTGACCCATGAGCGTTTCAATGCTTAATATTGAAAGTTGGTGCATTGTAGGTTTTAAAGTTCTTCAAATTTTGTTTGAAACAGACTTTGGATCAGTTGATGTCCATTGAGATCTCGAGCCTGATAATAGGTCCGTGTGGTGATGTAGGACTTGTACGCAAAATTTGGCTTCATTTCGAGTTGTCTATGTATGACTCATCGCGTTCGGAGCTAGTTGAAGAAGTTTAAAATTCATAAGTTGATTAGTTGGTTGTAGTGTGCAATTATTAGTATTGATGTTGTTTATGTGTTTCGAGGCTTTGGAGTAGGTCCGTACTATATTCATGGACTTGTTGGTATAATTGGATGGGATCCCCGTGGATCGGGTGAGTTTCGGACCACCCAGAGCTTTCGCAGAGAAGGCCTCGTGTTTGCATTAACGAAATGGGGTTGGGGACTTTTTTTTTCTACTCGTTCGTGATAGCAGGGTCGCATTCGTGAAGCTTTGGAACACTGGCCTCCGCATTCGCGATCCCCTAGTCCCGTTCGTGTTCACTTAGGACTTCTCAGATATATTTTGGGGACTTGACTGTATTGCCTTAGCGATAGCGAGGGCTTGTTTTTGTGATTGCGAAGAAGGAAGCCCTGTGCTGTATATTTTTAAAAAAAATGAGACTTAGGCTCATTTTGTTCATTTCTCTCAACCTTTGGCTGATCGTAGAGCTCTTTGGAGAGAGTTTTTTACCTAGCACCTTGAGGTAACTAATTTCTACATAATATGAGTTTAATACTTAGATTATGGGTAGATTTTAGCATGTAAATTTGGGAAATTTTAGAATTTTGTTGAAAAACCTAGGTTTGGGAAAACATTGGATTAGACTACGAAAATGATTATGGAATTGAGTAGAAATTATATATTTTTGTTTAGGAAAGTATCGGTAATAATCACGTACGAAAATTTTCGGAAACCGGGCACGTGTGCACGTGGTTAATTTTAGGAACCTTTCAAATTGGGTTGGGTAATTACTCTCATAATTAAATTATGAAATTTTGAGCATATATTGATTAGTTTGTATGACCTTTGGTTAGTTTTGGATCCCTCGACACCGATTTGAGGCTATTAGTGTGATTTGTGGATGGGGAAGAGGACTTGATAATGAGGTAAGTCTCTTGCCTAACCTTGTAAGAGGGAATTCCGTAGGTATTTTAAATTGTTAATTTTTAATAATTGTTGGTGCTACGAACGTACTATATGATGAAAGTCCGTACGTAGTTAATCATGCTTATTTCCAGGTAGACTCAGGTCTTTACCATGCAATATTTGTATTCTTTTAACCCAGATTGTTTGTTTAATGACTCGGAGTTATAATTTAAAATGGGTAAGGTATTTCATGACACTAAGTTTCATTACCTTAAGTTCATGGAAGAATACTGGATTGTTAGCTAAAATTATGTCTTCATTGAGTATTATTCATGTGTAGTAGTCATTGATTGGAGTTTGTAGAGTTTCTCTATTCATGTGGATCAGACCGAACGACTCGGCAGTATATATAGATGTATCTATGGTTGGCGCTGGTCGACCCTCGACAGTGTAGACACTATTATGGATTGGGACGTATGACCTTGACATAAATCGTGGATGATATTGCTAGGAGTCTAATGATACTTGAAATTTCTTTCTTGACTTGAGACTTGATAATTACTTGGTGGCTCTTATGTACTAAAATTGGCATGTGAAAGATGGGGTTTTAAATTGATATTATGTAAAAAATCATTATTTGTTGTTTCTTACTCCATTGTCGGTATTGTAAATCATGCCTTTTTATAATTCTTACACCTTAGTTATTGACCTCCAGTAAGCGTCGATGTCGACCCTTTGTCACTACTTCTTTGTGGTTAGTCTAGATACTTATTGGGTATACGTTTTTACTTATTCACGCTACACTTCTGCACTAATCGTGCATGATCTAAGGCAGGTACATCTGTTGGCTAGTCCAACACGCATCCCCATTACCTAGAGACGTTGTGGTGAGCTGCTTCCTATGCTCCGTCATGATTCCTATGCTCCGTCATGTATCTTACTTAAGACAATAGTTGTAGTAGGTTATTTATATTCTACCAGATTACTAGTGCACTTGTGATATCGGATTTTGAGAACTGCAAGTAGATATTTATTGAAGTTGTAAGGCCCCGTAAAATTTTTCCATGGAACTTAAGTTTTTGTGATGCCGAGGTAGGCTAATGTGTTTGAAGATTGTAGAAAATGAGTCGCGGTACGAACCTTTTGGGCTGTACAATGCATTGGAGAGCTGGAGGAAAATTGTTGCAGGATATAGGGTTTTTGCGGTCCATTATGCGATCACAGAATTACTCTGTGGACCGTAGATCCGCTGCTGAGTGGAACAGAAAAGGAGCAAATATTGAAAACTATTTTTTACTAACAATATAATGATACTGCTGGTCGCAATTATTCTACCATGAAATTGCTTCGCGGAATGGACGAGACCCAATCCAGAATTTGAAAATCATTTTGTGGCCATTCTGCTGGCTACATATCGATTCTGTTGGCCACGTATCTGTTCTTGCTACCACATAATTGACTTCGGAGTCATTTTTGGAATTTTTCTTACCCGACCCATTTTGATTAATAGCCTTTGGGGCTCATTTTGGAGCGTATATATGATGGTTTAGAGAGAAGTGAGAGTATCTTATAGAGAGAAGGAGAATTCCTAGTATTCTAATAATCCATTCTTGCCCCAATCTTCAAGAATTATGGAAACCACTCTCTAAACCATCATCTATCCGGTTAAGTCATACTCCTAAGCTTTCATGCAAGAGGTTATGCGTTCAAGTATATTTTGGGGTTAGAAATAGACCATGCATGTGATAATAGGTTGTAGTAGGTGGGATTGTTGAACTATATTGGGATGTTTCTTGTTGAAATTGATTGAGGGGGGAAGGGATTACAATTTTAGAGCTTTGTAGTCTATTTTGTGTAATAGGTGTTTGACAAAATTCCTAAGAGAGTTACATAATAAGAATTTGTTTGATTTTAGCTATTTTCCTATAGATTGATATTGCTAGAAGTGTTGGGACGTTGTAATGACTTAAGGAAAGCTCAAACAAGGTATGTTGGCTAAATTTCCCTATTAGAATTGAATCTGTTGGTGTCCTCGTAACTTGTGAATATGATTGGCTCAATCTCTTATGTCTCATGTTCCGAGCCCTTCCTAATAAAGAAAAGACCTGGAGGCTACACAAGCCAATACCCGCAAGGGCTCTGATAGATCCAATCTCACCAACTGAACCGCTAAAGCCTGAACATCAAGTGCTAAAGGTCGTTGTGCTTCCCCAAACTCTCAGCTCTGCGACTCAGGTCATCAGCCACTACATTGACCTTTCCCGGATGATATAGAATAGTGAGGTCATAATCCTTGAGGACCTCCAACCATCTCCTCTGACACAAATTCAGGTCCTTCTGCTTAAGCAGGTGCTGTAAACTACGGTGATCCGTGAAAATCTCACAATGCACTCTATACAAATCATGACGCCAAATCTTCAAGGCGTGGACAATAGCTGCTAACTCAAGATTGTGCAGTGGAAAATTCTTCTCGCGCACCTTCAACTGTCTGGATGCGTAGGCAAAATCACCCTACCGTCCTGCATCAAAACCGCTCCAAGGACAACTCTCGAGGCGTCACAGTAGACTGTAAAAGAACCTGAACTCGTAAGCAAAACCAACACCGGAGCTGTAGTCAAAGCTGACTTGAGCTTTTGAAAGCTCTCCTCACATTTCTGAGTCTACCTGAACTGAGCACCCTTCTGGGTCAGCCTGGTCATAGGTGCTGCAATAGATAAAAATCCCTCTACAAAACCGCGAAAGTACCCTGTAAAACCAAGGAAACTGCGAATCTCGGCAGCTGATGACGGTCTAGCCCAGCTCTGCACCGCCTCTATCTTCGTAGGATCAACCCGAATACCCTCACTGACACCACGTGCCCCAAGAACGCTACTGAATCAAGCAAGAACTCACACTTTGAAAATTTTGCATACAACTGCTTCTCCCTCAAGGTCTGAAGTACAACTCTCAAATGCTGCTTATGATTCTCTCATGATCGGGAATACACCAAGATGTGATAGATAAACACATGGCGGAAGAATCCTGATAAGAGCGGAATACACTGTGCACCAAGTGCATAAAGTCCGCTGGGGGATTGGTCAGCTCGAATGACATAACCAAAAACTCATAATGACCATACCTAGTCCTGAAGGCAGTCTTCGGGATGTCGGGCCCCCGAATCTTCAACTGATGATAGCCAGAACGCAAGTCAACCTTGGAAAATACCCTGGAACCCTGCAACTGATCAAACAAGTCATCTATACGAGGGAAGGGATATCGGTTCTTCACCGTAACCTTGTTCAGCTGCAAGCAATCAATACACATATGCATAGAACCATCCTTCTTCTTCACAAACAACACCGGAGCACCTCAAGGTGACACACTAGGCCAAATGAACCCCTTATCTTGGAGTTCCTGAAGCTGCTCATTTAATTCCTTCAACTCTGTTGGTGCCATACGATAAGGTGGAATAGAGATAGGGTAAGTTCCTGGCACCAGGTCAATACCAAAATCAATGTCCCTGTCAGGTGGTATGCCTGGCAGGTCTGCAAGAAACACGTCCAAAAAATCACGGATCACAGGAACTGAATCAATAGCGGGAGTCTCACCACCGACATCCCTCACAAAAGCCGAATATGATAAACACCCATTTTCAACCATACGCTGAGCCTTCAGGTAGGAAATCACCCTGCTGAGCACATACTTAGAAGAACCTCTCCACTCAACCCTCGAAAATCCTGGCATAGCTAAGGTCACAGTCTTTGCGTGACAATCAAGAATAGCATGACACGAAGATAGCCAATCCATGCCCAAATATCATATCAAAATCAACCATACTAAGTAACAATAGGTCCACTCGGGTCACCAAACCCCCAATAGATATCACACACGACCGATGCACACGATCCACAATAATAGTATCGCCCACCGGAGTCGACACATGAACCGGTGTAACTAGAGACTCACGGGGCATATCCAGAAAATGGGCAAAGTATGATGAAACATAGGAACATATAGAAACAGGGTCAAATAAATCCAAAGCATTTTGGCGACAAACTGAGACAATACATGCGATAACTACATAGGAGGCCATAACAACTGGCCTGGCTGGATGTGCATAGATAAGAGCCTGGCCTCCACCTGGACGACCTCCCCCTCTAGGGCGGCCCTTGGCGGTCTGGCCCTTACCCCTAGCTGTCTAGGTGGGTGGTGAAATAACTGGAGCCGAAGTCGAGGGCTGGCCCCACTACTGAGAAGAACCACCAAAACAATGGGGACACTGCCTCCACATGTTCCAAAACTCTCCGCACTCAAAACAACTCCTTAGAGCTGGAGACAGAAACCCCTAGCACCAGAATGGCCACTAGAAGAATTATGCTTAGAGGAACTCTGAACTGGTGGTGCTTGAGCTGCACTCTTGGCTGGAAGGGCAACGAATGAAGAACGACCCGAGTGAGAACTGCGGGGACCATGCCCTGAAGATGCACCACTATAGGCTGGGCAGACTGAGGAGGCCTGAATGAAGGGCCTCTCCCATGCTGAAACTACCCCCTGGAAGGAGCACCACTAGAACCACCCGATCCACAAGGCCTCTTGGCCACCCTCTCCTCTCGCTCCTAACGGCAAACCCACTCAATATCTCGAGCAATATCAATAACCCGCTCAAAGTTAGCACCTGATACCCTCTCCCGAGTCATGAGAAAGCATAGCTGATAAGTGAGGCCATCCACTAACCTCCTAATGCTCTCCCTATTGGTATGAACCAACTCGGTGACATGACGAGCCAACTATGAAAACTGCATCTCATACTGCATCACAGATAGCTCCCCCTGACGCAGCTGATCAAACTACTTGCGTTGCTCATCCCTGTGAGACTGGGGAACATACTTCTCCAAGAAGAAAGTGGAGAACTGCTGCCAGATGAGGGGTGCCGAACCAACAGGCCTAAGCCTCTCGAAGAATTCCTACCAATTAAAAGCGGCCCCAGAAAACTGAAAAGTAGCAAACGAGACCCCACTGGTCTTGAGAATCCCAACAGTACGACGCACGCTCTGACATTAATCCAGAAAGCCCTGGGCGTCCTCGCACTCAGTACCACTGAATGTCGGAAGCTGAAGTCTACTAAATCTCTCCAGCCCACGATGCTCATCATCTGGCATAGCTGGAACCACCAAGTCCTGAACAAGAGCAACCAGTTGGGCTGGAACTGCCCCCGGTGTCTGAAGGCCTTGAGTAACCTGCTCAGGTGTCCGGGCAGCTGGAGTCTGACTGCATCCCCCAGCCTGAGAAGTAGCAGCAGTAGAAGACGCAACAACTGCCTGAGCAAGGGTGGTACATACAGTCAAGATCTGAGCCAAGGTCTTCTGAAGACCCGGAATAACAATAGGAACCGCCGGTGCCTGAGCCTGTCCCGTTGGAGTATCTGCGCCAGGAACCTGATCCTGAATGGTAGCTGGACCCTCTAGTACTGCCTCAGCTGTTGCACGAGCTCGTCCCCTGCCTCTACCACGGCCATGACTGCGACCTCGACCTCTTGCTGGTTTAGCTGGTGGCTGGTCACCCTGATTAGTAACTTGATTCCTCGCCATCTGTGAGAGAATGAAAAAACATATGTTTAAATTTCTATAATCAACAAAATGGCAGGGCATAATTCAATAAAAAGGAGATTTTTTCCTAAGGGTTCAACAGCCTCTCGAAGATAAGTACAGACGTCTCCGTACCGATCCGCAAGACTCTACTAAACCTGCTCATGACCTTTGAGTCCTGTGTAATCTAGGCTCTGATACCAACTTTGGCACGACACCAAATACTAAGCCGGTCATGATGGAGCCTATCATGGAACTAGGCTAGCCAAAAATTACATACTGACTTAATATTTCATAATTTCCAAAACTATTCTGATCTTTCACAAAACATTCTTTCGCTTAAGCAGTTTGAAGAAAAAAATGAGTAAAACAGTTTATACACTACCCCAAAACCTTGAGTCAACCGTCATGAGCATCTACGAGCAGTACAAAATAACCCTGTTGTCAAAATACATCAAGACTCGGAACGAGGAACTAAGTACAAAACAAGAAATGGGAAAAAAGATGTTGTGACGCTGAACAACTACCTCGAAGTCCCAGCTCCGTCTCCACACAAAGGAAGGAAACTAGCACTTGGTACCAGCACCTGTATCTGCACATATGGGTGCAGGGAGTAATGTGAGTACACCAACTCAGTAGTAATAAAAATAAATCAAGTCTAAGCATTAAGAAACACATGAGATCAAATCATCCATTCACAATAAGCACAACCTTTCTTTCCAACAGTGTATACGTTAAATCAACATGCTTTTAAAAAAAATGACTTCAGTAAAATCCTTTGAAAATGTGTTTTCAATCAATTTCAGAAAAATACCCAAAGAGTTTAGTGTAAAATGAAATAAATCATAAATAGCCCCTCGGGCCAAAACATGTATCATAAATCTCCCCTTGGACAAATCATCACTGAGAACCACTCGCTCAGTATACCTCACAATCACTCAGTATCATCCCCTCGGGCAACCTCACAGTCACTCGGCACTCGTCACTTGACACTCGCACTTATTAGGTACCTGTGCTCACTGGGGTGTGTACAGAATTCGGTGGGGCTCCTTCAGCCCAAACGCTTATATCAAGTCTCGTCGTACCATCTCATATCCTCACAATCAGGCCCTCTGTCTCAGTCAGTCAGAAACTCTCAGTAAGCCACTCGGGCTATCAGTAAAATGGGGTACTCGAACCAAAACATTATTTTATAACTCAAAATAGTGTAAATAAGGCTGAGTTCGAAAATAGTTAAACATAATATGACTGAGTGTAAATCTTAAGTCAACACAGTGAGGAAATAGCAGTAAAAGCGCCCAAGGGGTCTAAACAAGCCAGCGCAAGGCTCCAAACATGGCTTACAGCCCAAATATAGCAATAGTTTTAAAACACAATTTAACATATGATTTAAAGTAAATACGCAACTCACTAGTTGTCGCAGAAAGGACCGAGTCCAAATCCAAAAATCAGGTGCACACCACACACTCCTCATTTGGCATGTGCGCCACTCCAAAAATGGTGAGAAAACATGAAGTCCGAGGTTTCATAGCCTCAGGAATAGATTTATAGTCATTACTTACCTCAACCCGACACAAATACTAATCTGCGATGCTCTTGCCTCTCGAATAGGCTCCTGATTGCTTCAAATCTAACCAAAACCAGATTAACATCATCAATATACGCTAAAGGAACAATGCCAAATCGAAAACTATCAATTGTAACCAAAAATTCCCGAAATTGGCAAAACCCGAGCTCCAGGCCCACGTCTCGGAATTCGATAAAAATTGCATCACAAGAATACTTATCCTTTCCCGAGTCTACACATATAAAATGCATCAAAATCCGACCACAATTGACCCCAAAATTCCTTAATTATAAGTCTCAATTTCCCAAGCCCTAAACCCCCAATTTATGTCATTAAGTCTACTAATTCCAAACCCAATCCGTCAAATAACAACATAGAATCGAGTTTTTAGTCCGAGAAACTTACCTCCACATAAGACCCTCGAAATCCTTCTTCAATTTTCTCCCAAAATGTCTCAACCCGCATGCAAAAGTGATGAAAAATGCCAAAAGTTCGCGGAGGCAAGTATTTATACTTCCTGCCCAGTGAAACCGCACATGCGGCCTTTGCTACACACCTGCGGTCCCAGGTGCGCACCTACGGAATTCCACCTAAGGCCCAAATCCCGCCGCAGGTGCGGCCCATGTCTCGCACCTGCGACTTTTTCCATCATGACTCCTTTTTGCACCTGCGCAAACCACCCCGCACTTGCAGCGTCGCACCCGCGGCCACACCAGAAGCCTGGCACCATCAGCTTCTTCAACTGCATTTTCAAACTTCAATCCCTCCGATGACTATTCGAAATCATCCCGAGCTCCTTGAGACCCCAACCAAAAACACAAAAAAGTCCCATAACCTTATTCAAACTTAGTAAAGCCTTCAAAACACCCAAAACAACACCAAAACACCAAAATCACACCAGATTCAAGCCTATGAACTTTGAGATTTCTAAATTTTACCAATGATGCCGAAACCAACCAAAACACGTCCGAATGACTTGAAAATTTGCGCACACGTCAAAAATGACACTACAAACCTGCTCCAACTATTGGAATTCCATTTCGACCCGGGTATCTAACTTTCCACTGCCGACCAGAAATTGCCAAAAACTCAACTTCGCCAATTCAAGCCTAATTTTACACCGGACATCAAAACAACATTTCGAGCACACTCCTAAGTCCCAAATCACCTAACGAAGTTATCTGGGCCATAAATCTACATTCTGAGGCTATTTACTAATAAGTCAACTCCTAGTTGACTTTTCCAACTATTAAGCCAATTTAAGAGACTAAGTATCTCAGTTCTCACCATGACCACTCCGAACCCGAACTAACCGAATCAAGATGACAAAATCAGTTTAACAACAGACAATAAAGCATAAATAGAAGAAACATGGCTAATCTCACAGAACGACCGGTCGGGTCGTTACACAATGGTTCCCATGCTAGTTGCTTCATCCTCTGCTAGCTAGTTAGAGGGGGAAGACATGCCGTGAGAGGTTTCCCTAAAGGAGGGGGCCAGGCTGGTGAAGGTTAGAGATGTGGTGGTCAGGATCATTGCTATGGATTTTTGGGTAGACCCCAGGTGGTAGCCTCAGATGCTATAGTTACAGGTGTGATTTTAGTCTGTCATAGAGAGGTTTTCATGTTGTTTGATCTGAGATCTACTTATTCATATCTGTCATCATTTTATTTTTCTTATTTTGATATTCCTCAAGGATCTATTAATATTCTTATTCATGTGTCTACATCTATTGGTGATTCTATTATTGTGGATCATGTAAATTGTTCTTTTGTGGTTACCGTCGGGGATTGTGAGACTAGAGTCAAACTTATATTGTTTAACATGGTAGAATTTTATGTGATTCTAGGTGTGGATTGGATATCTCAGTATCATGCTATTCTTTATTTTCAATCTAAGAATATGACGATGTCGGGACTATCATGGTTAGAATGGAGTGGTTCTCTTGGTCATACCCCTAGTAGGGTGATTTAATTTTTTAAGGCTCGTCGGATGGTTGAGAATGGGTGTTTGGCGTATCTTGTTTTATTTACGAATGCTAATGTTGATATTCTTACATTTTATTTATTCGGAGTAGCGAAGGATTTCCCAAATGTGTTTCCTACAGACATACATAGAATGCCACCTAAAAGGGATGTTGATTTTGATATTCATTTGGTGTCAGTCACTTTACTCATATTTTTTCTACCGTGTCGCATGGCTCCAACTTAGTTGGAAGAGTTAAAGGATCAATTGCATGAGATTTTGGATAAGTGGTCTAAGTGTTTCTCTTTGGGGTGCACCGATGTTGTTTGTAAGGAAGAATAATAGTTCTATGGGGATGTAGATTGATTATAGGTAGTTGAATAAGGTTACGATGAAGAAAAAAGTATCCATTGCCTCATAATGCTAATTTGTTCAATTAACTTCAAGGTGCTAGGGTATTCTCGATGATTGATTTGAGATCGGATTATCGCCATGTGAACTTTAGGGATTTGGAAATCCCTAAGACGCCTTTCAAGACTCGTTATGGGCATTGTGAATTCTTGGTGATATTCTTTGGTTTGACTAATGACCCTGCTGTTTCCATGAATATGATGATCTATGTGTTCTAGCCTTACTTCAATTCTTTTCCATTGTATTCATTAAGGATAACTTGGTATATTTCTGTAGTGGCGAGGAATATGACAGTATTTAAGGATCGCGCTTCTGATTCTGAGGGAAAAAAAGTTGTATGCCATGTTCTCCAAGTGAGAACTTTGCTAAGATTCAGTAGTATTCATGGGTCATGTGGTGTCTCATGATGGTATCAAGGTTGATCCGAAGAAGATTGAGGTTATTCAATGTTAGCCCAGGCTTTCTACAACTAGAATGATTAGGAGTTTCTTGGGTTCGACAAGCTACTATTGACGCTTTGTGGACGGATTTTCATCTATTGTCGCTCTATTCATAAAGTTGACTCAGAAGGGAGCTACATTCATAAGGTTTGACAAGTTTGAGGAGATCTTTCAGAAGCTCAAGACTACTTTAACTATAGCTCCAATTTTGATATTGCCCTCAGCATCGGGAATGTATACTTTCCATTATGATGTTTCGCATATTGGTCTTGTTTGAGTGTTGATGCATGACGATAGGGTGATTGCCTTTGTGTCACTCTAGTTAAAATGCATGAGAAGGATTATCTGATTCATGATTTTGATTTAGCAGCTATTGTTCATTCACTCGAGATTTAGAGACATTCCTTGTAGGGTGTGTCTTGTGAGTTTTACATTGATGATCAGAGTCTTCAGCTTTTGTTCAAGCAAAATATTTGAATTTGAGGCAGCGAAGGTGGTTGGAGTTGTTGAAGGATTATCACATCACTATCTTGTATCATCCGGGTAAGGTGAGTATGGTAGCGGATGCTTTGAGTAAGAAGGAAAAGAGTATGGAGAATTTGGCATTTATTCCAATCGAGGGGAGGACTTTGGTTGTGGATGTTTAGGCCTTGGCTAATAGATTGTTGATATTTGATACCTCCAAGACCGGCAGAGTTCCTGCTTCTCCTTAAGGACATGATGTTCGTTCTAAGCAGGTGGTCATTGGTGATGATGGTGTGTTTCAACTTTAGGGCCGGATCTGTGTTTATAATATGGATGGTTTGAGTGAGTTGATTCGTGAAGAGACTCATAGTTCGCGCTATTCTATCCATCCAAGTGCTATAAAGATCTAAAGTGATTTAAATCATCATTATGGGTGATGGATGATGAAGAAGGAAATTGTTGGGTATGTTTCATTGTGTTTGAATTGTCAGCAGCTCAAGTATGATCATTAGAAACAAGATGGTTTGCTTCATAGGTTAGATATACTGGAGTAGAAGTGGGAGCACATTACAGTGGACTTTGTAGTAGGATTACAATAGACCATGAAGAGGTTTCATACTATTTAGGGAACTGTGGATAGATTGACTAATTCTGCAGCATTTCGTTCATTCATGACCACTTACACTTAATAAATGTTGGCTCAGATTTGTAGTAGAGAGATTATCCATTTGCATGGTGTGCATGTTTCTATCATATCTGGTGAGGCTAGGTTGTTGGGCATAGATTTTGTTGGTGATGATTTGGAAAATGTGAAGTTGATTCAGGAGAAGCTTCTTAATATGAAATCCAGGAAGAAGAGATACACTGATAGAAGGGTTCGTGATTTAGCTTTTATTGAGGGTTAAAAGGTTTTTCTTGTAGTTTCACCAACAACGCACATGATGATATTTGAGAACAAGGTCAAGTTCAGTCATAGGTTTCTTCGCGCATTTGAGGTTCTAGAGAGAGTTGGTGAGGTGGGTTACTGGTTTTCTTGTCACCCAGCTTGTCTGGGATTCATTCAGTGTTTGATATTTAAATGCTTTGGAAGTATTATTAAAACAAGTTACATGTGTTAGATTTCAGTTTAGTGTAGTTGGATGATAATATAGCATATGAAGAAGAGCTAGTGAAAATTTTGGATAGACATGTTCGGAAGTTGGTGTTGAAAGAGATTTCCCCAATGAAGGTTCACTAGAGAGGTCAACCGGTCAAGGAAGCTACGTAGAAGACCAAGCACAATATGCGGAGCAGATATCGTGCTATTTTTAGCACTCCAGGTATAATTCTAATTCCGTTCGAGGATGTGTGTTTCTTTAATAGGGGGAGAATGTAACGATCCGGCCAGCCATTTTGAGTATTAGAGCCTCGTACTCCTATTCGCTACTTTCCGTAGTTTTCTTGTGTTTATTGACTTGAGGGGATGGTTTCTTTGATTGTGGGAAGTCTTTGGAATGAATTGGAACACTTCATTCCATCTTTGGAAGCTTAAGTCATAACAGTTCTTCTATGTTTGGCTATTGAATAAAAGACTCTCATTGGTGATTTGTTGGTTCCAATGGGTTCATATGGTGAGTGTTGGACTTGAGCGTATGTTCAGATTTGTATTTGGAGGTTCGTAGAAGGTTTTTCTCTATTTTAATGTGGTTAGCAATTTGAAGGATTGGAGAGTTTATAGATTTGATCAAAAGTTGACTTTGGTGCTACCGAACTCCGATTATGTTTTTGATACCTTGGATGTGTCCTAATGGTTAAATTAAACTTAAGTAAAAAATTTTACCTGTAATCGCCAAAAGCCCAAATGTGATTCGAATGCATTGGACTAACATGGAAAGTTTGAATAATCGATATGTGGCTTTCATTGTTGTTTTTGATATTTTAATTCTTAGAATAAGTTTGAATTAGGTATTGAGACATGTTGATATGATTGGAAGAGGGCCGCGGGGGGGTGGGGGGGAGGGGGGAGAGGGGGCTCTCTTGTGTTTCGAGGTGTTTCCAGATTATTTAAGACCATGTTTGTGTTGCTAGAATTTTCTGATGTCGAGTATATCGCACATCTAGAGGATGGTGCAAAGGTAGCACATGCGGTGAGTGAGGCGCACATGAGTGGCAGGACTTGGAGATTTAAGATCGCATATGCGATGGTCGTACTAGCGGCTAGCTATGCGCAGGTGCGAGGATGCCTAACAAGAGTACATAATTCGAACTTTGTTTATTGTTCACTATTTTGAGTATTAGAGCACGACAATAGGAAATTTTGGAAGGGATTTTCGCTACTACTTTGAGAGTGAGTAATTTTTACTTATATTTGAATATATCTCTTATTTTCTATGGGTTTCTACACTCTAATCATGAAATATTAAATTTAAATTTGAGGTTTTTGTCTACTTAAGGGAGTGCATTTTCGATATTTGAGGACTTATTTGGACTCATTTATGGAATATAATTACATATTTGGGCTCGTGGGGTTATAGGTAGTAGGGAACTACTACAAAATTTTGGTTTAGATCATGTTGGAACAAGTTGACTTCTATTTAGTTTTTAAAATTTGATAAAAGATTGGAGCTTTATTATTTCGAGTTATTTTCTGTAATATTATTTGAGTTTATTGAGTAACATTTGACAAGACTCGAGTTTTATTGAGGTGGATTTGAGCGAAAAAGCAGTTTTGGAAGGTTGAATGTTTCTCGAGTGGAAGTAAGTCTCTTGTGTATTCTTGTCAGAGAAAATTCTCCCCATGAAGATTATGTATGTTTAGAAACCGTGCTTAAGGGTTTGTCTTGTTGATTTGGTGGTATTTATATTCTAGCATTACTTGTCTTATGATTTAGTAAGTATTGGCTCGTGTTGCTCAAATATTATATCACGATCGAACATAAGAATATTAAATGAATATCTTTAACTGTTATGGAAAGTTAAATTACATGATTAGTTATATGCATCGCTTATTCTTGTTAATACTTATCCGCATGTTACTATTGTGTCCTAGTACATCTTTATCACATCATCTCATATGTATATATACATGAGTTGGAAAGATGGATATCGAGAAACGCGATGATCATGGCACTAAGGACATTATGAGCAGATATCTATTACGAATTAGTGATTATCATTAGATCGGGTTACATGTTGCAATATTGATCGGATATGGATCAGTCTCACATGAGTGAGATGATTACTCATATTACTTTGGGCCCTTTGAGCGTAAGAACATATTGGTTCTTAGATTGGACTCTTGGCTAGTGTCGGATTTATGGGTTGGTACCGTGTGGCGTTGAGATTGGATTTTGGTTTGACCTCATGGCTATCGGATTCGGATATTGGTTTCGGGGCTTGAAATAGGTTTTTTTATCATGTGGAGCTTATGTGCAATGTTTGGTGTAATTCCCAATTGGTTTGGTAGGAATCAAACGCTTGGTTGCGACTTTAGGAGGTTTTGAGTTCCATTGTGAATTTTACACATTTTGGCATTCTATTAGTGGTTTCAAATGTTATTTTAGTATTTTGAGCTCGCGAGCAAGTTCGTATGTTGTTCTAAACTTGTGTGGATTTTGCGTGGAGCTCGTGTGAGTTTCAAACAATTGGAATTGGGTTTCATATTGCTGGTTCTTGGCTGGTGCTTCTCGCAAATGTGAGCAACAGTTCACATCTACGGTACCCGCACTTGCGGTAGACCTGGTGGAAATTGCGAAGGAGTGCTGAGGTGTCAAACTTTGCAAATGCGAAGCCAACCTCACGATTTTGATGGGGAGCTAGGCAGTAGCAAGCCGCATTTGCGATATTTTCCCTCATTTATGTTGCCTGTTGGTTTCACATTTGATGTAATTTTTTTGCATATGCGAGATTCACAGGGTTGGGCAGGTTTCACATATGCAACCTCTATGTGGCATCTGTAGAAGCCGCATTTGAAAACCTTAGGTTGCAAATGCGACTTCGACAACTGAGTTAAAAGATCGGATTCTGACACATAATTACATTTCGAGCCCTAGATTTGGTAGGAGGCGATTTCAGGAGTGGATTTTCATACAAAGCTATTGAGAAAGTAATTTTGACTCCATTTTGATATCATAACACGATTATTTATGAATTTTAACATCAAAATCATAAGATTTGAAGGGAAATTATAGGGATTTTGACAATGTTTTTTTAGATTTGAGAGTCTTTTTGGAATCGGATTTGAAAACCATACACATATTTAGACTCGTGGGGTTATGGGTAGTCATGATCTATTCCTCGACTTGGGTTTTGACTGGGTAGGCCCGTGGTTGACTTTTGTTGACTAATAGGGAACTGTGTAATGATATTGACTTTATTGATCAAAATTGGTTCGTCTTGCATTGTTTGATATTTTTAAGTCAGTTTTTTGGCTAGATTTGAGTTGTGCAGAGGTGAATTTTGAAGGAAAAACATTTGAAGAGTATTTCTTGTTTCACGCCCCAAAGTTGGGATGACGTGGGCGTTACCTGATGTCATACTTGGCCCGAGTGTATCACCATGTAATTGTGAACTCGGGAGGGGTATCCCTCAAGTTAGAAGGCCTACCTGCAAGCTGACAATACCAATCGAGGCCGATGGGGACTTATTCCGAATCATTTGAAAATAATTTCTCTCTCATTTGAGGGGTAAACATACCTAAAACTTCATACACATAAGTGTGCAGGCCAACGAGGGTGCCATTAATGTCCCCAGCCAGCAATACCAAATTGAAGATATACACAGGGTTGTAAAGACAACAATACTGATATACAAAATACACAGAACTCGTCTACAATCCTCTAGAGATAACTGAACTAGATCATGGCAGGGATAGAGCCTCGACCTACCCATCATACCTATATATATATATATATATATAATGGACTCCAAGGTATAGACCTGGTAACTCTGAGGAAGTGGAGCTTACTAACCAAGCTATTGTTTGACTTTGTCTACTTGGAAGGTCTATTCAACTGTCTATCAGGACCCGCAGGCATCAAATAGAGCATCCCTGGTTTAAGGGTTAGTACGAAATAATGTTCCAAGTATATAAGGCAACAAACTAGTTGAAAGTAACCGAGAGTCAGAGTTAATTTGAAGATATGCTAACATGTCGATAGTGACATAACACTCTCAATATATAGTTAGTGAAATAGATGTCCCCCCTATACGACTCGAAACGTGTAACTACTTTACTTAGTAGGATCGCTTACAGTCGCTCGACTATACTAGGCTATGTATCTATGCCATTTTGGTCTTGCTCATACATGCTAGGCCACACTAGGCTTTGTATAAAACTTACCATATGATCATAGTGTCCAATAGGGACATACCTATCGATTATAGCTCTGTGGGGGTGAAACGTACTGTAATATTGCATATATATACACCCACTAGTTTCTTGACTAAAAGAAGACAATACTTAACCAAATAGAAAGTCTCAATAAGGTGCAATACTGTAACTTATGAGACTATGATAATGTGAATAAATTCATGAATACAAACTTCTCTTTATATATCGTTAACAAAAACATATAGTTACGAGATCATGCATAATTGATGGAAAAGTTTAGCCTTAACATACCTTATCAACCACGTTGAACTCGTCTCATTGCTTCTTAATATACAATAACGATAACTACACCATCATCAAGTTACAGAAGGTACATCTATCGCTCAACGAACGACATGTTTATTTTATAATAAAACGGGCAACATCTCCCCTGTAATCTTTTCTTCCTCCCAATTTGACATAACACCAACAACGACAAGAAAAACACATTAAAACATTTATGCATCATTTTCAGACCTTATATTCATCACAAAATATAATAAAATAGCTCGCACACCCAAACAAGTTCATACATGAAATGATAACCCTAGAAGTATCAAACAACCCAAAAATGTAATGACAAATGACCAGTCAACCACCCTGCCATTATGTGGTATTTCTCCACACCCGTATCCTCCCAAAATCCATAAAAACATTAGCGAAAGAGACAACCCATCAGCAATAGGAAACAGCCCACAAAATAGTCCCACAAGTTCAACAACACAAAATTGATTTTATGTTTACTAAAACACGTTTCGACTTGTCTTTTCTTTCAACTTGAGAAATACAACCAAAAGTAAATAATTAAGCTCTTATCCTATAAACCATCCATGAACTAAATTTAAAAATAATTTCATAATCAGCAAAGAATGGTGCAACAACAAATACCATACCACTCTTTCGAAACTCTCTAGGTCTAGTCTTTACGATCGAGTTACAACTCGTAGAAGCATAGACAATGGAAAGAGAAGCATAAATTTATCTTGAAATGAGTAGAACCCACTAAAACACGTCCTTATTCATTAACCAACTCAGATGCAAGAAGGAGAAAGAGAAACTTAGCAAGTTGTCCGGGGTTTTCGCCACTAGAATTACATCGTACCACCCGAAATTACCTAGGGTTTGTGTGGGATTTTTAGCAGTAGTTGCAAGGGTTCAACATGATTTTTCTGGTCTAAGAAATGAGTTAATAAGTCCTTAAAAGTCCCCTCTTGGCCACCCCTCTCTAGTCTCTTTTGGAGCATTTATTTGAGGCCTCTCCTTTTGACAAGTAGATGATGCACCTAGTTTCACCTACTAGTCTACGCAGTCTCGCGGAAATTCGAATATCTCTCCACTCCAATGTATTATAAATGTACCATTAAATCCGGTGGAAACTAGGTTCCTATATATTCAATTTTTTAGGTATATCATTCCATAATTCAAAGTACATTGGTAGAAATGCTCAGCTACATTTGACCTAATTTTTAGCATATTTATGAATATAACTTATGATGACCTTTGCCAACTTTTGTTCCACAACTTTATTTAATTCAAAAAATAACAGAACACTAAAATAAGTCAAAAATATCTCATAACATAACCTCCTTATCATTTTGAGAACCCTAGTCTCACCCAAAAAGTACATGTTATAACATTTCCAACGCGTCGACTTTTGATAAAACTTATTTTCTTCAATTCGTTTAGCTTCTAAGACTTCAAACTCTCTTGGTACTTGCATTTCATGATTTTAACTATTTTTAACCTCCAAGTTGACATTATTAACTTAATTTATGTACTTTGAACGATGAACTCATTTCTTAACTTACATCAATTGACTTACGACGTACTCTCACGTAGGAAAATATGGGGTGTAACATATTGATGTTATTTGAGCTAAATGTATTGCCTAACTTTGTTTGGGGGAACTACACCTTGTGATTTTTTCTAAATTGAATTATTTGTGCCTTGTGAATTGATGTCTACATGAGGTGACGAGTTTGTACATGGACGTATGTGTTATTTGTGACCTGATTAGACATTAGCGTATTAATATGCCTTGAAATGGGGTTGTTTGCCATATGAGCATGCTTTATTGTTGAATGTTTCCCTGCACTCTTATACAATTGTCATGTTATTATATCTCCTTGTGAGCAATGGGCTATGTCCTTCGGCGAATTGGGGATATTATTGCTTTTATGGTATTATGGCATATGTGGGCTTGTCGTGTGGGTTGATTGTTGTTATGTGGAATATAAGGGTACCGAGATGCACATGCGACAACATAGGGTGGTGTTTATTGATGCACATCCGGTGAGATAAGGGGGATTATGCCCCTATAGCAATATAAGAGGAAATGTTTCATTGTGATGCTCATGCGACAACATAAGGGAGGCTTGTTAATGATGTTATGTGGTATTTCGAGGTGATGCTTGATGTTACTCATGTTTTGGAATGGGTTGATATTTTGAACATATACTTTGTTTTCTAAAATTACTTCCCTTGGTTTTTAAAGAGTTACTACTTGATTTTCCATGTTATCACATGCCCCATTCTTGATTGATATTTGCCTTGTTATATTCTCTCATGTCAGCTTCATATTAATTTATTACACATGTTATTTGATTAGTGAATATCTTTACTTGAACCACGTTACTACACCACCGAGGTTAGTCTTAATACTTACTGGGTATCGATTATGGTGTATTCATACTACGTTTCTGCACATTCTTTGTGTAGATCTAGGTACCTTAGATAGTACTAGTCATTAAACAGTGGTGACGAGTTGTTGGAGACTCAAGGTATACCTGATGTTCCGCCCGCAGGCCTCGGAGTAACAATCTTATTTCATTTTCTACTATTTATTTTATCCCAAAAAGAGATGTATTTTTTAGAAATCTTGTGTACTCAATGTTGAGCTTTTGACTCGGTAATACCGGGTTTTAGGATTTATGACTGTTGTATTCCCGTGTTGTTATGTTAATCTCACGATCCCAAAATTCCACCTTAAGTAGTTGTGATGGTACCTAATCTCTAAGACTAGGTAAGCCTAACATACATTGAGAATTTAGCGTAAATAATGACTAAAATATTAAATTAAACTGATAAATCTCATAATAACATGAGTGAGAGTAAATGAAAACAAGAAATTTATAATTCCCTCTATAATATCATAATCCAACGGTATGTCGACGTGGCTTGTAAGTAAACATGACTATAACATGAAAATGCCAATGACAAGGCCCTGACTATAACTCAAAATGATATACAACAGTGACAACAACATAAGACCTAGATATGAAGCATGGCTAGCCAAAATCTGGTGCAATCGAGGGTAGACAATGGAGATAAACAATAGTAAGGAAATAATAGAAGGTGAATTCGAGGCATGCGAGCGTCAAACAGATATACCTTGAAGTCCGAAATAACTAGGTCAACCCACTCATCCGACATGAGCATAAGTGCCTAGATCTTCACAAAAATTTGCAGAAACATAGCATAAGTACACAACAATGGTACCTAGTAAGTATCAAGCATAACCTCGGTAGAGTAGTGACGAGGCCAGGTCAAGACACCTACTATACATAGCAACCTAAACATAATATTATTAGAATATTATAATAGAAAGTATAGAAATATATGACAAAAAACAAAATAATGATATAAGGCAATATCGGACAACGAAGAATGACATGAGGTAAGAACAACAAGTTATCAAATACAATCAAAATACAAGTAAAACGAATGAAGGAAAGACATTACCCGTTCAAATCAACAAGCCTTTTCAATATAGAATGTACAACATGAATCAAAACCGAGGTACCACTCCTCATATTCACATTTAACAATTCATAATCACAATCTTCTTTAAATCGTGATATGAGCGTTGCATTTATTTTTATAATATTTTTCCGAAATAGTTGTACACACTTTATCCCCTTATCTTACCGTATGACTTCAAGTAATTCCCTTACTAGCAACACGCAGATCAATACCACCTTATCTTGCGGCATGTGCATCAGTACCCACCCTTATAAATCCGCATGCACATCAACATCACAACTAAATAATCAACGCATACCACACATGCCCATGTGCCAGAGTATTGCCAAAAATCCACAATACCAATGTCACCACAACACATAGCACAGAACTTAACTACAATGTATACAAGAATCTCAATAACATCGAAATGAATAACAAACAACTAAACAAGGAAAGATATCCCAAAAATCAACAAATTCAACCATCATATGTTAATAGCTTTCACAACTACAACTTCAATAACTCAACAATTAAGGTATTCAATGAAATCACAACTTCCAGTTCAAGTGCATACCATAAGCTTGACAATGAAAGAGACGGAATGCAATAGAAACTATGACTAAATTCATGAGAATAACTCAACAACAAAATAATGGCATGTATCAATAACAACTAACAAATTCATATAAGAGCAACCTCGACAATAGAAACTAGAACATGTAATGAAAATGTAACGGCCCGACCGGTCGTTCCGAGAATTTAGCCCCGTTTCCCCTGTTTATGCTTCATTTTATATGGTTCAGCATCATTTGTGTGTGTTGGGTCGGCTGGTTCGCGTTCAGAGTGGTCATGATAATAATTGAGGCATTTGGTCCCTCAAGGTAGCCTAATAGTTGAGAAAGCCAACTGAGAGTTGACTTATTGGTGAACGACCTCAGAAAGCAGATTTTATGGCTCGGATAGCTTCGTTAGGTGATTTAGGACTTAGGAGTGTGTTCAGAATATTTTTGTGATGTCCGGTGTAGAATTAGTCTTGAATTGGCGAAAGTTAGTTTTTGGCGATTTCCGGTCGGCAGTGGAAAATAGGCTATCGGGGTCGGAATGGAATTCTGGAAGTTGGAGCAAGTTTTGTAAAATTTCAGGTCAATCAGAGGTGTTTTCGTTAGTTTCGGCGTAGTTGGCGAAATTTGGAAGTTTCAGAGTTCATATGCTTGAATTTGATGTGATTTTTGTGTTTTCGTGTTGTTTTTGGTGTTTTGAAGGCTAGACTAAGTTGTAATAATGCTATGGGGTGTGTTGGTATGTTTGGTTGGGGCCCCTAGGGGGCTCGAGATTGATTTCGGATGGTTGGCGGGGTTTTTGAACTTGGAAATTTGCAGAAATAGCTGCTGGTGTGATTTTCTTGGTATTGGCCGCACCTGCGGATGGGTAGTCCCAGGTGCGATGGGCAATGCGATGTGCGAAAAAATCTAGGCAGGGGAATTTCCATAGGTGCGAAGTTTTGGCCGCACCTGCGAAGCCGCAGGTGTGAAAGATTGGCCGTATTTGCGAAATTGGTCTGTTAAGTGGGATTCCGCAGGTGCACACCTGGGACCGCAGATGCGACTAAGGGTCCGCAGGTGCAGAAATGCTGGCAGAAACAGAATATAAGAGGCATCTGTGAAATTCATTTCATTTAACCATTTTTGCATGCGAGAATAGCTCATTTGAAGGCAAATTGGAGAGGGGATTCGTGATTCTTCCGTGAAGGAAAGTTTTCGGGTTATTAACATCGCTTCTATGCTATTTTGATTTGGATTAGACTTGCATTTGAATGATTAAAGTAAGAAAAGTTTGGAAAATGGGATGAAGGAGTTGGGAATTTCTTTTGGCAATTTTAGTGGGCAATTGTTGTCCGATTTTGATGTTTTTGGTATGTACAGTCTCGTCGGAGGATAAGGGTTCTACTGATGTAAATTTTATCGGATTCCGAGACGTGGGCTCGGGGCTCGGGTTTGGCCGAATTTCGAGATTCTTGTGTAATTTGATAGTTTTCGATTGGGTTGTGTTCCTTGGTTATATATTAATGATATTAAACTGGTTTTGGATAGATTCAGAGCAATCAGGAGCCAATTCAAGGGGCAAGAGAATTGTGGACTAGTGTTGTGGCCCGGTGGAGGTAAGTAATTGTTATAAATTTTGTCCTGAGGGTATGGAACCCCGAATTACATTTTTTCTCAGTGATTTTAGAATGGAGGACATGTTGGATGACGATTATGTGGCGTGTACTGATTTTTGGATTGGAATAGGTCCTTTCCTCAGCAACTAATGAGTTGCATGTTTTACTCAAAACCTTATGTTAAATCATATTCTAAAGATTGTTGAAATATTTGGAATATAAGCCGTGTTTGGGGCCTCTTTCCGATCTGTTTAGACCTCTAGGCGGCTTTTTACTGTTGTTTTACCTCACTACGTATTGATGATTTCACTCAGCCACATTGTGCTTACTGTTTTTGAAACTCAGCATGATTTACACTACTTTGAGATTTAAAAAAATGATGTTTTGGGTCGAGTACCCTATTTTACTGATTCGCCCGAGGGGCCTTTTGAGTGGTTCTGCTGAGTGTGGCCGAGGGCCAGAGTGATGGTGAGGTGCAGAGTGATATTAGGGGTTGGGCTGAAGGAGCCCCTCCGGAGTATGTACACACCCCACAGTGAGCGCACTGAGTGCGAGTGCCGAGTGCTGAGTGATTGGGAGGCATGATTAACTGTGAGGTATGCCCGAGGGGCTGATTATGAGTGACTGTGAGGTATGCCCGAGGGGCTGATTATGAGTGACTGTGAGGCATGCCCGAGGAGCCGATTATGATACATGATTTTGCCCGAGGGGCTACTTATGATACTACTACTTTCACTCTGAGTTTATGAAATATGTTTTGCCCAAGGGGGGCCTCAATATGATTAATTTTACTTTCGTACTAAATCTTTCGGTTTGAAGTTGTTGGAAAATATACATTATTCGAAGGATTTTTCTAAAGTTGATTTTAAGGCCTTATGATTTCATATATTTATGTTATAATTTTGGAAAGAAAGGTTGTGCATTTGTGATTTGATGACATTGATTTTATGTGTTTCTTGATGCTCAGACCTGATTTATTTTCATTACTACTTAGTTGGCATACTCACATTACTCTCTGCACCTTGTGTGCAGATTCAGGTGTTGGGGCAGGGTGAGCTGTCTATTTGTTCCAGAGACTCTCGGAGGTTTGCGAGGTAGCTGCATGCGTCCGCAGTCCTCCTCTTTCTCTCCTGTTTACTATTATCGAATTTGTTTTTGTTAAGTTGTATATTTTATGTAGATGGTCATGATCAGTGACTCCGGGTTCTCGGGGTTGTATTTAATGTTAGTGTGGATTTAACTATTTTATAAATCTTTAAAGGAACCTTTATGGGTAATCAGTATCGTAAAGATGTAAATGAGAGCTTATTATGATTCGAGTTTGGGTTTCGGCTGGCCTAGTTCCATGATAGGCGCCATCACGACTGGCCTGGATTTGGGGTCGCGACAGCTTGGTATTAGAGCGCTAGGTTACATAGGACTCACCGGGAGGTTTAGTAGAGTCTTGTGGATCGGTACGGAGACGTTTGTAATTATCTTCGAGAGGTTGCGAAACCCTTAGGAAAATCTCACATTTTTAAAAATTCTTGTTGTGTGAATCCATTGTATTCAACTAAGAGAGTAACTCCTAAATTCCTTCCGTGTATTCGAACGCGCACGAGAGTGCTTGGTATTAGTTGTGCATCGACGGCTTGTGACTTCCATGGATGAGATGTTATTTTTGCATGTTGGTAATGGGCCAGTCTGGAGGTCTTGGGGCCAGATTCATTTTCTGGCTTGATTGTTGGGGTTTTGTATTTGTGGGCACATGTAATTGGGGACTTGGATGTCCGTTTGTGTTCTTATTGATGAGAATTCGTGACTAGATGCCTATGTGGTGGGTGTGATTTGATGATTAGATCTGTTCATACTGTGAATTATGTTAAAAGGGTTGGCTGGAAATGTGGCAAGGTTTATTGAGTGTTTGATTTCTGTCTTGATTTGGTATGTGGCCTTAAGTTGTGAATATGTTGGAAGACCTCTCATGTTTTGTAGTTGTGGAGTGAAGCAGATTTCCTTATTGGTTTATGAGTTCCTGGTGATGTCTTTTGAATTGATCGTTTGCCCTAGTAACGTTCATGTATTTGATTGACGGTGTATTCCAGCCGTAGTAGAACTCCTTGTTATTGTATTCATTGATGGCGTCCTGGCATATTCGCGTAGCTAGAAATAACATACTTTGTATCTGAGAATGGCATTATAAGGATTCAGGGAGGAAAGGATCTATGTCAATTCTTCGAGTGTGAATTTTTGCTCGGTTCAGTAGCATTCTTGGGACACATAGTGTCCAGTGAGGGTATCCATGTGATCGGACATGTGTGGGTAGAACTTCCAGAAGCTCGAGATTTCTCTGACCGCCGCTCCAGTATTAGTTCTGCCATCAGCTTCATGTTTTTACAGCATATTGTTGTGCCTCGAGGGTAGGCGTTGGTTGTGTTCAAATGCAGGAAGGTGTAGTGATTGCATGTTAGTTCTGGTCTTCAGAAGTGTATTGAAAGATAACAATTGAGGCTAAGCGAGCAGGGGTATCTCTTATGGGATGTGCTAGGGCATGTGGTCCCTATGTAGTTCTGTAATAAGTTCTCTTCTACCAGTAAAAGATATATGTTGTGATTGGAGTTTAGATAGCCTGTGGAAGTTAGCGTGACTATTGTGATGGTGGATGCGAGATTGGAAATTGATTTGAGTGTTAGATGGTTTGGGTCATATAAGCTTATGGAGAATTTTCTTGAATCCCACCACAGCATGGTGGCAGTGACAATGTGTGGGCATAGTCTTGTTTGTCTTGAACCTTGGCTTTGAGCCAAGTGGGGGAGTTCGTTATTGATAAGTTGATTCCATGATTATGTGTGGTATTGGTTTCAGTTTGAGGTATAGTGGTAAATCAGTTATGACCTGCAGGTATGGGGTCTGGGAATGTCACGAGTAATGGAAATTTCTTCGATATAGGTTGCAATGTACCTTGTTGGGTAATTGGGTTCTATTGAATGATTTAGTGGAAGTCCTAGTATTTTAGTGTGCAAACGGGTCAGGTCGATTCTATCTAATTGGTTGGTGTGATTGAGATTTACATTAGAGGATGTCAAGACTTGTGGTATTCTACATCATCAAGAATTCTACATATCGGTATCAGGAAGGTGAAGGTAATGGCTTTAGATTCACAGGAAGTCTCTTCAAGGTAAGTTTTTCTAATGTGGTGCATTTGGGGTGGATTGAGGGAGTATTGAGTCGTTTATGAGCCTTAGACGGTATGGTTTTGTGCTTGGGTCGCGTGTGGTGAGTCTGGATTGCAAATTTGTGGTATTACGGAAGGAAGAAGTATCAATTTGAAGGTAAGTCAGAAGAAACTTGGGTACATAGGGCAACTTGGTAGTAGGTCGGATTGGCATGGTAAGGGATACGATTAGTTCTTGGGTGTTCATAAGGTGACGAGTTTTTCTGGTGTTTCTTAGCAATGCTCTTGTATTTTTGAAGGCCTACGTAGTTGGTTGAGTTAGAAAAGTTCACTCCTGATGGTTTGGTGTTGCATAAATGGGATTTCGGATAGTTCCTGATGGTTTCTACCGCAGTTAAGGGTGCATATTTTCTTATGGCGTGTAATGAGTTTATTTCCAAATGGGATCCAATGGGAGTTCTTGGTTAGTTGGGTACGTAGTTGCTTGTGGCTCGGAAGGGGCCATGGAGTTCCCGTATTCTTTTCCTAGGGTGGCATGGCATGTGCAGTATGTTGGGTAGAGTTGAGATTTGCATATGTGAGGTCACGGTTCTGTTCTGGAAGGAAGGTCACAAAATCTTAGGCAGCATAGGCAATTTCAGATGACAAGGTAGATGATATCACTAATTGGTGCGACTTGATGATGGTATATATTTCAGGAAGAGCAACGTGTTTGAGTTAAGGGTACTTCATTGGTATCGCGACAACCTATTGTTGGATCGACTGTTGATATTCAAGTTTGATTGGTAAACAGAAGAATGATTGGGGTATCCCTCGTGAAATGAGTAAGTATTTGGGATGTGTTATGTATTCGAGCGGTTGAGTTGTGATCAAATTTGGTAATCCGTGTGTTTCATAGATTTTGAGACTGAGAGTTCTCATAAACAGGATATTTTGTCGAAGTGAACTGTGAAGAGGTGAGTTGAGCTAGTCGGATGTTAGTATGTACCATGATTCTGTCATTATGAACTTTTCGGTAAGCTATCTATCTGTTGTGGGTGATCAGAGTTAATTTAGGGTCACTGGTAAGCTATTATGGGTGCGTGTTCTGCACCGAGTCAGAATTGTTGGCTCCGAGTTTCTATTTTATTGAGAAATTTACCATTCGATTGTGATTGATCTTATTCATGTTCTAGAGTGATCTATGAGTTACCCTTCGGTGTGGCTAGGAGTGGTGATTATTGGTTATATGCACACATGGTGCGGTTCTAATTGGGCGTTATGGCTAGATTTGAGTAAGGTAAGTAATTGGGTGTTGCAGGATTGAGGCGTGTTGGTTATGTATCTTCTGATTCGGGTGGCATGGTATCGTCTGATTTCCCCCGTGGTTATGGAAATTCACTTTGAGTACCTGATGGCGAATTTTGAATGGTTATTGATATTGGGCAAGGTGTCTTGAAGTATTTCAAGTGGACCGGCATTGGATGAGATCGCGCAGTGCAGCGGAGTTATGTAGAGGTATGACCTTTGGTATTGGATACATGTGTTTGTAATTTTGCGGTATGTGCCAGGCTGTTAGTATGATATGGTGATGGTAATTGTTAATAGTAGGATAGTCCTCTCGTGTGGATCTTTTATATAATTTGATTGCATTGGGAAGTTGCTAATAAGTGCACAAGTTTCACAGGTTTTAGCTTCAAATTGTATCGATGTGTCGAATAGTTAATGTCATGTTATCAGGGTGGTTGTGATGGATGAGAGGATATCACTGGACCAAGAATGAATATTTTTGGAATTTTCTACAGCATAGTTGGAAGGATAAATATCGGGAGGGCTTAGAAATCTGCTATAATTCCTGTTTGGGAAGGGGGAGTTCCATGTCTGGTTGATCGGACGAATGTTTGTTAGTTCTACGTGCTTCTTTCATCATCGGCAGTATATAGTAGTGATAGAGCGAGGCATTTCTTGATAAGAGGTTATGTACCGGTGTTGGGTTGTTCTTAGCAGTTCTTAAGGTTAAGAGTTATTTCTATGAGAGTTGGGTCACGCGGTGTATTATGTGATTTCATGTGGGGTACGTATATGGCTTGATTCATCATGTTAAGACTTGTTCAATCTGTAGTTATGGAAATTTTGATCTTGTATATTATTTCAGAAGCAGGAATTTGGTTCTAAGGTTTACGGGCCAGGATTTGGATTTCGAAATTTCAATGGTATTGTGCTATTGGACCTATATGGAGAAAAACTCTTGGCACGTTCTAGGGCGTCATATATTTAAGTGGGGGAGAATGTAACGACCCGGCCGGTCGTTCCAAGAATTTAGCCCCGTTTCCCCGTTTCTGCTATATTTTATGTGGTTCAACGTCATTTATGTGTGTTGGGTCGATTGGTTCGGGTTCGGAGTGGTCATGATGAGAATTGAGGCATTTGGTCCCTCAATGTAGCCTAATAGTTGAGAAAGTCAACTGAGAGTTGACTTATTGGCGAACAACCCCGGAATACGGATTTTATGGCTCGAATAGCTTCGTTAGGTGATTTGGGACTGGGGAGTGTGTTCAGAATATTTTTGTGATGTCCGGTGTAGAATTAGGCTTGAATTGGCGAAAGATAGTTTTCGGTGATTTTCGGTCGGCAATAGAAAATAGGCTATCGGGGTCGGAATGGAATTCTGGAAGTTGGAGCAGGTTCGAAATGTAATTTTGGATATGTCTGCAAAATTTCTGGTCAATCGGAGGTGTTTTGGTTGGTTTCGGCGTAGTTGGCGAAATTTGGAAGTTTCAAAGTTCATAAGCTTGAATTTGATGTGATTTTGGTGTTATCGTGTTGTTTTTGGTGTTTCGAAGGCTCAACTAAGTTTTAATAATGCTATGGGGTGTGTTGGTTTGTTTTCTTGGGGCCATGAGGGGGCTCGGGATTGATTTCGGATGGTTGGCGGGGTTTTTGAACTTGAAAATTTGCAGAAATAGTTGCTGCTGTGATTTTTCTGGTGTTGGCCGCACCTGCGTATGGGTAGCCGCAGGTGCGAAAAAGGCTAGGCAGGGGAATTTCTGCAGGTGTAAATTTTTGTCCGTACCTATGAAGCTGCAGGTGCGGAAGATTCGCCGCGGGTGCAAAATTGGTCTTTCAAGTGGGGTTCCGTAGGCGCGCACTTGGGACCGCAGGTGCGACTAAGTGTCCGTATGTGCGGAAATGCTGGCAGAAACAAAATATAAGAGGCATCCGTGAAATTCATTTCATTTCACCATTTTTGCATGCGAGATGAGCTCCTTTGAAGGAAAATTGGAGAGGGGATTCGTGATTCTTCGGTGAAGGTAAGTTCTCGGGTTATTAACATCGTTTCTATGCTATTTTGATTCGGATTAGGCTTGTATTTGAAGGATTAAAGTAAGAAAAGTTTGGAAAATGGGAGGAAGGAGTTGGGAATTTCTTTTGGCAATTTTAGTGGGCAATTGTGGTCTGATTTTGATGTTTTTGGTATGTATGGTCTCGTGGGAGGATAATAGTTCTTATGATGTAAATTTTATAGGATTCTGAGGCGTGGTCCCGGGGCTCGGGTTTGGCCGAATTTCGGATTCTTGTGTAATTTGGTAGTTTTCGATTGGATTGTGTCCTTGGTTATATATTAATGATATTATACTAGTTTTGGCTAGATTCGGAGCAATCGGGAGCCAATTAGAGGGGCAAGAGCACTGCGGACTAGTGTTGTGAAGGAGGTAAGTAATGGTTATAAATCTTTTCCTGTGGGTATGGAACTCCGGACTACATATTTTGTCACTGATATTTGAATGGCCCATATGTCGGATGACGAGTATGTGGCGCGTACTGATTTTTGGATTGGACTAGGTCCTCTACGCGGCAACTAATGAGTTGCATGTTTTACTCAAAACCTTATGTTAAATCATATTCTAAAGATTGTTTCAATATTTGGGCTATAAGCCGTGTTTTGGGCCTCGTGCCGATCTGTTTAGACCCCTTGGGGGCTTTTTACTGCTGTTTTACCTCACTATGTATTGATTATTTCACTCAGCCGCATTATGCTTACTGTTTTCGAAACTCAGCATGATTTACAATACTTTGAGATTTAAAAAAATGATGTTTTGGGTCGAGTACCCTGTTTTACTGATTCGCCCGAGGGGCCTTTTGAGTGGTTCTGCTGAGTGTGGTCGAGAGCCAGAGTGATGGTGAGGTGCTGAGTGATATTAGCACTTGCGCTGAAGGAGCCCCTCCGGAGTCTGTACACACCCCACAGTGAGCGCACCGAGTGCGAGTGTCGTGTGACGAGTGATTGGGAGGCATGAGTGTCTTTGAGGTATGCCCGAGGGGCTGATTATGAGTGACCGTGAGGTATTCCCAAGGGGCTGATTATGAGTGACTGTGAGGTATGCCCAAGGGGCTGATTTTGAGTGACTGTGAGGCATGCCCGAGGGGCTGATTATGATACATGCTTTTGCCCGAGGGGCTACTTATGATTTTACAACTTTCACTCTAAGTTTATGAAATATGTTTTGCCGAAGGGCCTCTATATGATTCATTTAATTTTCATACTAAATCTTTCGATTTGAAGTTGTTGTAAAATATAAATTTCTCAAAGGATTTTTCTGAAGTTGATTGTAAGGCCTGATGATTTCATATATTTATGTTATAGTGTTTGAAAGAAAGGCTGTGCATTTGTGTTTTGATTACATTGATTTTATGTGTTTCTCACTGCTCAGATCTAATTTATTTTCATTACTACTGAGTTGGCGTACTCACATTACTCCCTGCACCTTGTGTGCAGATTTAGGTGTTAGGGTAGGGTGAACTGTCTATCTGTTCAAGAGATTCACGAAAGTTTGCGAGGTAGCTGCATGCATCCACATTCATGCTCCTTCTCCTGCTTACTATTATAGAATTTATTTTTGTTAAGTTGTATATTTTATGTAGATGCTCATGACTAGTGACACCGGGTTCTCGGGGGATGTATTTAATGTTCAGTATAGATTTAACTATTTTATAAATGTTTAAAGGAACCTTTATGGGTAATCAGTATAATAAAGATGTAAATGAGAGCTTATTATGATTCGAGTTTGTGTTTTGGCTGGCCTAGTTCCATGATATGCGCCATCGCGACTAGCCTGGATTTGGGGTTGCGACAGAAAAACTTCAATTAAAGCATGTAAAAATAAACTTGACAACAAAAGATAGAACAAATAATAACAACTTGAATTAAATTCCTAAGTTTAACCTATGTAACGACCCGACCGATAGCTTTGATATCCAACGTGTCGTTCAGCAGTTGGGAGTCATGAAAAACATCATTTTGGGTATTGTGATTGGTGTGTATCGTCAGAGTTGAAATTCAGGAGGTTTGGAGTTAAATTGAAAGGAAAATTCTTATTTCAGAAGCCTTAAGTTGAAGAAATTGAATAAGACTGGAATTTTGAGTAAACGACCTCGGAATTAGGATCGGAAGGTTCCAGCAGGTTCATATGATGATTTCAGACTTGGGAATATGTCCGGATCGGGATTTGGATAACCTAAGAGTGTTTCGGTATATATTGTGGAAGTCAGCATTTTTGAAGAAATTTGCTAAGTTTGGCATGAAGTGCATTTCAATGGTATTGATATCCGTTTGGGATTCCGACTCTGGAGTTGGGAGCGCGATCGGAAGTGAATTCGGATGTCCGGATGTCATTTTGAAGTCATTTGGCCAAAGATAGAATGAAGCTTTTTGAGAAGTTTGACTGAGAGTTTGACTTTTTGATATCGGGGTCGAATTCCAATTCCGAAAGTTGGATCAGCTCCGTAATGTCGAATATGACTTGTGTGTAAAATTTGGGGTCAATCGGACGTGATTTGATAGGTTTCGGCATCAGATATAGAAGTTTAAAATTTCAAAGTTCATAAAGCTTGAACTGGAGTGCGATTCATGATTTCGACGTTGTTTGATGTGATTTGAGGCTTCGAGCGAGTTCGTATCATGTTTTGGGACATGTTGGTATAATTGGTTAATGTCTCGAGGGCCTCAGGTGGATTTCGGAAGGTTAACGGAATGAATTTCGGACAAGAAAAAGAAGGAAAAATTGGAGAAATTTCTGCAGCACTTTTGGACAGCAATTTATGCATCGACGAGCTAACTTTAGAAGCATATATGTAAGAGTCTATAAGTAATCTGAAAATTTACAAAACATGGAAGTTGTAGATCGTGAAGTCTAGTTTTCAGAACCTTAACCCATTTGTCATTTGGAAGTTTGTGCAAAAAGTTATAACCGACTGAAGATGGAAGGTGGAGCAGTTTCGCCAGCATTTTCTGATGCATGGATCCGACTTTAGAAGCTCATAAATCGGCATATATAAAGGTTTACATGCTGTACAGCCTATCAAATTAAAGATCTTCAAGTCAAGTTTCTAAATCATTAAACCGTTTGTTAGTTGGATATTTCTACAAGAAGTTATGGGTTTTTAACAGAAGGTGTTCAACAAGGGAAAATTGTAATAAGATGTACAACCTGCACAACGCAAGTGTAAGGTACAACTCGATGAAGCATGGGCAGATTCTTTAAACACGAATTTTGGCCATTTCATTCATTTTCTTTCATTTGGCTTGGATGATTTTGGAGAGCATTTCAAGGGGGATTTCATCAAGCATGAAAGGTAAGTTGTTTCTACTTATTTCCAAGTTAAATACAAGATTTATTGAATAGATTTGATATGAGAAATTGGGAGGTCTTCTCAGGGCGTGGTTTCGAGATTTCAGCATTTTAGTTTCGGCGGAGGAAAGGCACTTGGACTATGAATGGTCCGGTTCAGATTGATAAAGTAGTAAGCTTTGTGCTATCGAGCAAGGAGGAGTATTCACCTGTGTTGTGGTATCGTTGTTTGATCAAATAGGATATGTTAAATTCGCCGATGTTATAGCTCTTTGGTCGCATGGGGTTAGAGTGCTGTGAAGCAGTGTTGAAGAAGCGGTTGTCAGAGATCGTGGTGTGTAGTGGTTCAGAATTGAACAGTTATCTCTAATGAAGGCAGCTCGAGAAAGATGATCTTCGGAGAGTTCAAAGTTGTGGTGATCTGTTGGTTCAAAGAGCTACAGAGAAGGATGTTGAATTGAGGACGCAATTGAGAAGCACGTGATGAAGGAACATATGTGAAAAGTGATCGGTGGTGGTTCCATTTCAAAAAGTCCAGGCGTAAGGAAATGAAGTCGAGTAGTGCTTAAAGGAATGAGGTTAACCAAAGTGGGGGAGTCCCACCACCTGCAATTAGGTTGTGGGGTTGTGTCCTCATGGAGTTGCGGATTGTCGGCATATTGGCAAGTTGTAACAGCTAAGGAAAAGGAGTAAAATGGTAATTGAGCATGGCATTCGATAAATGTGTGCGAAGTTGGTCCTGTTAGACCAGGGTTAGGCTTTGGAAGATTAAGAATTCGTGCTTAAGGCATATGCAAGTTTTAAGGGTAGCGACTCAATCTCGTGCTTCGTTGAAAGGTTGCTCATGTGCTAGGAGATCCTTAGAGTTGATTGTATTCGGGGCCTGTCAGAGTGTGTTACTCTCAGTAGTGGTCCTAATGAATTCGAAAGTTAGAGAATGCGTTGTTTAAGGGTTTCAGGCAGCAGTATAATTAAGAATCGAGCTTCTGCAGTATAATCTCTTAGAGGAAGGAAGATGGTTGGAATGATCTATGTTATTTCAGCATGCTGGATAGTATCGGAGGAGTGAGGAACATAGACTCCGGGTTGTAGAAAGATTATCAGGAGGTTGTGAGACCGGTTGCGGAAATTAGGCAGCATGGTCTCGTGAATCAAGGTCATTCGAGATGAGTGAGGCTTGAGCTGTTATGAGTTGAAGGAAGTTATTATTATCTTTGAGGCAATTAAAGATGATTAAAAGAAGATAGATTGGTTATCCATGGTTGAAATGGCACAAGTACGGCAGTGATCAGTTCCTTCGGCATGATTGAGATGTGTATGGTCTGTGCAGATATGTGTGGATTCTGTCAGCCGTCGTAATAGATTTCAATTGGAAGCATTGTCAGGTGTAGACGGGTCCCGAAAGGGTTATGGTGGTTTAGACCACTACTTAAGGATTTGCATATATTGTGATTGTGATAGCTCACTTGTGCGTTGTTATAGTTCTCAGGAATTGAGGTAAGTAAAGGTTCCTATATGTGATGAAGTGTTCGCCCTAATAATGGTTCAGGAGTTATGATGGAACTCATATACTACTCCATATCGACGTGTTGGGTGTAGTAGTTTAGTGTGGAGCTGGAAGTAAGAACCGAATTACGGTTCGGTGTCAACAAGGATGTCATGAGCTCGGAGGGGCAAGAGCAATGGATGATGTCTTCAATGTCATCTGAGTTCAGTGTTTGGTGAAAGAGGCTTTGTGTTCTGGTTACAAGTCCTTGAATTGTTTTACAGCCTTAGGGGGGTCGGTGGTATGGATGTGTATACTTGTTACGTTGTGTGAAAGGCCGTGGCAGCATGACCGCGGGAAGATTGCATAAGTGTGGCATGTAGTAACTTGATTGGTTGAACAATTAAACCAAGTATAAAGGAGTGTAATATTGCTTAATTTAGAATTTATGCTTGGAAGGCGTTCGGTTCAGTTGATGGTGGATTGTGGGGTGTTTTTCCCAGCTATGATGGTTGTTCTTGTGTATTATGAGACGAATTGGGGTATTATGGACCCAGGTAAGGCTATCAACCTAGTTCAGTGTGAGCAGAATCGACTTGAAGAGAATGAATGGATTTAAGAAAATTATGGGCTTCAGCGAGTCAGATTAGTTCATTTCAGTATGGCGCTCCCGAAAGAGGAGTATTGGGATATCAGGTGTTGTCACGTCTTTGTTAAATTCATGTGATATTGTGATTGTGCCGTGTGAGTTGTGAAACGGCTTGATAATTTCTTATGTGTTGAGGTTCCTCGTAGTGATGAGGTTATGTGAGCAGGATGGCTCCTAAGATTCAGATTATATATCGCACCTCAGTCGTGCTGGAGTTTTGTAGCATATGGCTCTATCAGTCTCCCCAGAATGGTATTATGCACTTAGTGTGCTTGTGACCGATATTCACTGATTTGTAATAGTAAGCAATTCAGCTCCGTGTATATTTCCTTATGTAAATCTTATGATGGGATCGGGTGGCACGCCGCCACGGGTATGTTATTTGGATCGGGTTGCACGCCACAACAGTGTGATGTTGAGCATGATCCTATAATTATTTTCTTGTGTTTTACTTCGTAATTTTCTAAGGAAAGTTCATGTTAGTTGCGTGAGTTGAGTAGTCCCTTCCTGATTCATTTCCTTATGTGTCGTGTACGAATTGTGGCATCGTGTGAGGCTAATGTCCGTGTTTGGGGTGATTGGTTGTCTGAGCAGTTCATAGTGGGTGAGACGAAATTTATAAATCTGGGATCGGTGTGATAAGACTATGTAAGATATTACAGGACAATCACCATCATTGGTTGTAATGAGATGATGATCTTAGTTAGGAGAAAGGATTTCAATGTTTAGTTAACTCTGCAGTTGGTCGGGAATTTCTACACATTTCCTCTGTTGTGGTGGTATCGTCAGCATTATAGAAGGATGTATATGTGTATCTTATAAGGTGCTTTGAGAGCATCAAATTCTTAGAATTCTTGCTATTAAAGTTTAGGGAGCGTCATTGTGGTCAGATGATGGATTATGCGGTGTATGGTACTGATTCAGCAAAGATACGCAGTTGTGTACTGGTGCCTCGTGTGGTAGTTGACGTGGTGTTCACATATTAGAAACATGCATGGCAGAGAATTTCAAGTGTTGGAACTGGGGTCTGGGTTTATTATATGGATAAAAGGGAATATCTTCAAATTTTATCAAGATAATGTGCTCAACTGGTTTGTGGTAGCACGGGCAGGTGCACGAGGTGTTAAATAGTTATTTCAGATAATTCTAGGGCAGTTCTTGGCCCGTTCGAGGACGAACGTCTGTTTAAGTGGGGGAGAATGTAACGACCAGACCGGTAGTTTTGAGATCCAGCGCGTCGTTCAGAAGTTGGGAGTCATGAACAACTTCATTTCGGGTATTGTGACTTATGTGTATGGTCAGAGTTGAAATTTATGAGGTTCGGAGTTTAATTGAAAGGAAAATTCTTATTTCAGAAGCCTTAAGTTAAAGAAATTGAGTATGACTGGATCTTTGAGCAAACAACCTTGAAATCAAGATCTGAAAGTTCCAGCAGGTTCGTATGATCATTTTTGACTTGGTTGTATGTCCGGATCGGGATTTGGATAACATGAGAGTGTTTCGGTGTATATTGTAGAAGTCATCATTTTTGAAGAAATTTCATAAGTTTGGCTTGAAGAGCATTTCAATGATATTGATGTCTGCTTGGGATTGCGAGTCTGGGAATAGCTTCGTATGGTGATTCTAGAGTTGGGAGCGCGATCGGAAGTGAATTCGGTTGTCCGAAGGTCCGTTTGAAGTCATTTGTCTAAAGACAAAAATTTGATGATTTTTGGGAAGTTTGACCGAGAGTTTAACTTTTTGATATCGGGGTCGGATTCCAATTCCGAAAGTTGGAGCATGTCTGTAATGTCGAATATAACTTGTGTGCAAAATTTGGGTCAATCGAACGTGATTTGATAGGTTTCGGCATCAGATGTACAAGTTTGAAATTTCAAAGTTCATAAAGCTTGAATTGGAGTGTGATTCATGATTTCGACGTTGTTTGATGTGATTTGAGGCCTCGAGCAAGTTCTTATCATGTTTTGGAACATTTTGCTATAATTGGTTAAGGTCCCGAGGGCCTCGGGTGGATTTCAAAAGGTTAACGGAATGAATTTCGGACAAGAAAAAGAAGGAAAAATTGCAGAAATTTCTGCAGCACTTTTGGACAGCAATTTATGCATCGACGAGCTAACTTTGGAAGCGTATATATAAGAATCTATAAGTAATCGGAAAATTTGTAAAACATGAAAGTTGTGATCGTGATGTCTAGTTTCCATAACATTAACCCATTTGTCATTTGGAAGTTTTTGCAAAAAGTTATGACCGATTGAAGATGGATGATGGAGCAGTTTCGCCAGAATTTTCTGTTGCATGGAGCCGACTTTAGAAGCTCATAAATCGGGATATATAAAGAGTTATATGGTGTACAACCTATGAAATTAAAGAACTTCAAGTCTAGTTTCTAAATCTTTAAACCGTTTGTTATTTGGATATTTCTATAAGAAGTTATGGGTTTTTAACAGAAGGTGTTCAACAAGGAAAAATTGTACAGCGCAAGTGCAAGGTACAACTCGATGAAGCATGGGCAGATTCATTAAACACGAATTTTGGCCATTTCTTTCATTTTCTTTCATTTGGCTTGGATGATTTTGGAGATCATTTCTAGGGGGATTTCACCAAGCATCAAAGGTAAGTTGTTCTACTTATTTCCAAGTTAAATACAAGATTTATTACATAGATTTGATATGAGAAATTGGGAAAATGTGAGGAAATTGCAAGGAAACCTAGAATTGATGAAAATTGGATTTTACCACGAATTTGTTAAAGATTTTAGGAGTAAATTGTATATTTGAGCTGGTAAAGCTAAGGGTAGAGTTTATCTTCGAGAAATCTCGGAATCCGGGCACGTATGCCCGAGGGCATTTTGGTCATTTCACTAAGCGAAGTTGGAAAATTATATAATCTAAATTTGTAGCAAACAATTGATTATATTTTCATTGGTTTATCATCATTTGGGTAGTTTTGGAGCGTTGTGCATCGATTGGAGTCATCGGGAACTGCTAATATGACTGAAAACGTGATTGAAAGTTTAAAAGACGACTAGAGTTCATATTGTTAACCTTCTAAAAAGAGAATTGTTTCTGCTGTGAATATATATGTGTACCTGGAATGGGTTGTATTATGGAGTGTTACTAAATTGGACAAATGAGTTTCAAAAACAAATATTTCAAAACCTATATTTCATGTTTTTTTTAATAAAGACTTTACCATTTTCCTGAGAAAAACGATTTTCTTGATAAAATACAAATTTATTATGTGGATATGTGTAACTTTGGGTTCCTGAGTCGCTTGAGTGATTTGCGAGCAGGAAGACCCTGTATTTGGGTATGTATTCTTATGAGCACCTGAGTCGCATGTATGATTCGCGAGTAGGCTAGCGGTATTATATTGAGAGGTGCACATTTGGGACGGGCCGGTCGATCCCTCGGCAGTGCACAAAGAGTATTATTATATTGAGAGCCGCACTTTTGGGACGGGCCGATCGATCCTTCGGCAGTGCGTGGAGAGATTGAGAGACGCATTTTTGGGATGGGCCGATCGATCCTTCGACAGTGCATAGAGAGATTGAGAACCGCACTTTTGGGACCGGCCGATCGATCCTTCGGCAGTGCATAGAGAGGTTGACTATCTTATGACTAAGGCCGGTTGTCTTACCCTTGTGTGCGCATGACTATTTGGTACTATTCTATTGGTATTGGCTTGACATGTATTTGGGAAAAAGGGAAGTACACATTGTTGTTTATACTCAGTGATTACCTGGATTTCTGTACTTGATATGTACTTGTTGCCCACTGTCTTACATGTCTATTGTATTTCATCATATTTTGTCATATATTATATTATCAGACCCTAGTAAGTATCTAATTTGACCTCTCGTCACTACCTCTCTGAGGTTAGGCGGGCGACTTACTGAGTACACGTTGTTTTTGTACTCATGCTACACTTGCTATGAATTTATTGCACAGGTACTTTCCTAGCAATGTGGACGATTCGGAGACTTGGGCGAGCTGCATCATCTGGAGGCGATCCGCAGCTGACAGAGTCACCTTCATACTGTATTTATTTCATTTTAAATTTTCTTGTCCAGTTGTATTTCAGACAAGCTTTGTAATGATTGTATAAATTCTTAGAAATTGCTCATGCACTTGTGACATCGGGTTCTGGAATATGTGTTGGGATATAATTGCTTAAATGTAATCTTTAAACTATTATTTTTAGTTAACAGACTTTTATTTGGTTAATATGTAGTTAAGTGAAAGGAAATATTTTCATAAATGACAAAATCGGAAAGTTATTTCAATTAATTAATGAGTTGGCTTGCCTGACATAGATGTCCGGCGCCATCACGACCTTACGGATTTTTTGGGCCGTGACAACCTACGAGTCTAATACGTTAAATTTTCACATATAATTCTGTGTACACACTCGTCACCTCATGCACACGTCTTCAATTACTTAAAAATTCCCCTATGCTCTGCTCAAATCTAACATAAACGACTTAATATCATCTAACATTGCAAGAGAAACCAATTAAGATTAATAAAGTTATGATCTTTACACAATTACCTAAATGTCAACAAAAATCCACCCCGGGCTAGCCAGCCCAGTCAAACCCGAGTCCAATTGTACATCTCGACTACCCATAATCCCATGATTTCATATATGTATCTTGTTTTCAAATCCGAGTCAATTTCGACTCACAAATCCCAAATTATCATTTTTCAAAACAAAGACAAAATCCCCGAACTTTCTCCTAGATTCTTGTGAATTTGATGTTAAATATCATATATAATCATCTAATATAACTCGAAATTGATAAAATTATTTACCCAATGGTTGTATGTGAAAATCTCGTCTTCAAATAACCTCTTACTGAGTCTAGGGATCCAAAATATTAAAAATGAGACCATATCCCATCTTCTCAACACTTTTGTTCAGTTCTAGAAAAATGCGAAAAAGACTCACAATTGCGGCACCTGACAGGCATGAGGAAGGTCGCAACTGCGACACAAGCTTCGCATTTGCGAAGTTTGTCCTTCTCGCAAATGCGACCTATTGGTCGTAAATGCAAATCTACCCAGTCCCAACCTTTTCTTAGTAAATTGTGATTAAGGCATAAAAAATTCAGTACTTGCCCCCTTACTATTTACTTTGTGATTGTGATTCTGGTGCTCGCAGTTGCGATAAATTGGGTACTAGCACACCAATAACCTGGAAATGACTCCAGACCAATTTGAAACACGTCCGCAACTCACTAGAACTCTCGGGGCTCCAAATAAAATCCACACAAGTCTAAGAACATCATACGAACTTGCTCACGTGATCAAAATACGAAAATTAAATTTGGAACCACGAATCAAACATCAAAATGCATGAAATTCAAAAGAAATACTTAGGAACCTCTAGTATCACAATCAAATGTCTGAATCCTATCAAACCATCTCTGAATTACACCAAATTTTACGAACAAATTCCGAATCAATAAAAGGAGCTACTCCAAGTCCCAAACCAAAAATTCGAACCCGATAGCAGTAAAGTCAACCTATAGTGGGTACTTGTTATTGACTGCAAGCTTGTTGAACTTCCTGTATTCAATACACATATTCATAGTGACGTGTTTCTTATCTGTATTCAATACACATCTTCATAGTGACGTGTTTCTTCTTCACAAACAGATTAGGAGCACCCAAAGGCAAGACGCTTGGCCGGATGAAACCCTTATCAAGCAACTACTAAGTCCTTCAACACAACGGACAACGTACAATATGGTGGAACGAAAATAGGTGGAGTGCCCAGCACTAGGTCAATACCAAAATCGATATCCCTGTCGGGCGACATTCCCGGTAAGTCTGATGGGCACATATTTAGGAAATATCTTTCTATAAGAACCGACTCAACGATAGAAAGTATCAGCACTAATGTCTCCCACAAAGCCTAGATATGTTTCACATCCCTTCTCAACCATTTGGTGTACCTTTGGAAAGGATACCACCTACTATGAATATAATACAATGTACCTCTCCACTCCAACCACGGAAACCCTAGCATTGCTAATGTCACGGTCTTGGCGTGACATCCCATATAAGCATGATTGGGTGACAACTAATCGATGCCCAAGATAACATCAAAGTATAACATACAGAGTAGCAGAAGGCCAACTCTGGCCGCATAACCACCGATTTTGACCAAACATGAGCGATAAAAATAGTCAACAACAAAAGAATCTCCCGTAGGAATGGATACATATACAGGAGCACTCTGAGAATCAAGAGATGTATCCAAATATGGAGCAAAGTAAGATTACACATACGAATAAGTGGAACACTGATCAAATAAAACTTATGTAATCATATGACATACCAGAACAATACCATTGATGACATTCGTCCTACCCGAAAAAGCATATAAATGAGCTTGTCCTGTCCCATAGGATGACCTCTACCCCTAGCTGGCGGTGAAGGTGGAGCGGAAACTTAAGCAGTTACAATAGCCTCTGAACCCTGTGGGCCTTGTGGAATTTATGGATCCTGTGTAGCTTGCGGAGGTACACCCCTCCTAATTCTTGGGCAGTCCCTCACCATATGTCCAGTATCTCCACACTCAAAACAACCTCTCGGTGAGCATGGCTGCTGAAACAGAACCTGAACCAATTTTGTAGACTGACCACTGAAGGCACCTCGTTCACGAGGTCCCTTGGAAAGTGGTTGTGCATAATGGGCAACCTGAGACCCCGGAATTGCCGGAGCACCGCGGGTAGATGGAAGTGCTGAATGAATCGGTATACTCACATAAACTCTCCCATAACGAGTTGAAGTTGCACACAGGCACCACTAAATCTTGTAGAATCTTGAGGCCTCTTGGCCTTCCTATCTTCTCTCTCCTGGCCCCGCATATGCTCAATCATCCGAGAGATCTCTACAACATGATCAAATGGAGAGTCCGTCTCCAACTCCCGAGTCATACTGTATCTAAGACCAGAACTGAGTCCTTCGATGAATCTGCAGACTCGCTCACTGACTGTAGAAACCACAGCAGGTGTACGTTGGGTGTCACAAACCAAAATCCCTTCTTAGGTAATCCTAACGCTTACTGAATAAGTAATAGATTAACTAATAAACTATTAAACATGAACCAGAATTTCTATATATAACCAACAATCCCAAGTAGATATATACAATATCCCAAAACCTGTAGTACAAGTCATAAGCTCTACTGAGTTCACTTGAAAAAGTTTAAATACAACTATTTCCAAAATAGAAATAAGCAATGCAAAGTAAACTTGAGAAGGTGACTTTGAGGCCTGCAAATGTGAAGACAGGTATACCTTGAAGTCTTTGCCGCAACTCACAATCAGCTAACTAATGACCTACACGCTCTGAGGTACATGGATCTACATAAAAGTATGCACCAAGCGTAGAATAAGTACACCACAGCGATACCCAGTAAGTATCAAAACTAACCTTGGTGTAGTAGTGATGAGGAACAATTAAGACACCTACTAGACATAATAACCACTACAAGTAGGAATATAAAACTAATAGGGAATAATATAAAACTAAACAAAGTAAAAAGAACATTAAGATACTTGCAATAAGAACTAAAATTCACAATTAACAACAAGGAGTAACAGGTAATAATGTTGTAAAAATAAGAAGAATAGAGCGATAGTCTGGTGAAACCAGGTAAGGGAAAACAAGTAATAACCCAATAAAACAACCGCATTCAGACAAGGGTTTATACAAAAAATTTCTCGAGGTACAAAACCTCATAATCACGAATCACGGGTCCAAAATCACGAATCCTAATCAATTGGCACCTTGTGCTCGTAGTACAAATCATAACCATACGGACAACTCACGTGCCAATACCATTAATCCCTCATATCTGCATGGATAACTCACGTGCTAAGAGAGTAAAATTATGCCATACCTGCACGGACAATTCACGTGCTAGCAGTAACAACATCTCATATTTGCACGGACAAATCACGTGCTAACGGTGCAACTCACACACAGAAGGCGGGTATAAAATAATACTTGTAAATGATTAATAAATATCAAGTTTCATCTTTTTGGACTGATATGAGCGACTAATTACGATATATGGTTATGCAAGTATTTTATCACAGGTCGAGTCAACAAGTATGATCAGAAACAACGAAAGGCACATGGGAAAAAACACAACTAAACCATAAAATGCATCACTCAGACAAGGTACGCACACCACGACACAAATATTATCACAAATATCATCAATAACAATGCCCCGAGCCATCATAATTCATAAAAAATCATCACCAACTTAGACCCCTTGTCTTGCTGAGTGTGTAATAATAAAGTAAATGCCTCCCTTATCTCGCCACACGCGCATAATAAGTTATTAGTTATATTTGCGCACGTGACAAGGCGGGTTATATAAGAGTATATTTTGAAAATAAAGATACGACATGAACGAACAACTTCAAATAAGGCATATAAGAGTGAATTTAACAATGAAGGACATAACATGATATAACGACTTCAATTTAGAGTGCATAAGAACCCTAAGAGTCTAAACTGGTCAGATTTTTACAAATAAAGTTGTGTACACACTCGTCAGCTCGAGTACACTTATTTCATGTAGTTTAAATAGCGCAAACAGCCCAATCCCTACGGGGTTGTTCCCCCACACAAAGTCAGGCAAGATACTTACCTCAAGAACCATCGATCAATACTCTAAAATAGCTTTTCTGTTACAATTCACCTTTGCTTGGGTCATATTTAACCAAAATCGACTTAATAACATTAAATAATTCAAGAGAACTCAATTCCAATAAATAAAGCTATGATATATACAAAATTCCTCAAAACTCAACAAAATTAACCCTAGGCTTGCACGGTCAAAACTCAGGTCCAAGGGTAGATTCCGACTACCCATAACCCCACGAGTCTGTATATGTATATTATTTCAAAATCCGAGTCCAAATCGACTCTCAAAACTCAAATTATCATTTTTTTAAAAATATAGACAAAGTTTCTAAAAATTCACTTTGATTCTCATAATTTTGATGTTAAAACTCAGACATAATCATGCAAAATAGTTGGAAATTGATCAAAATCACTTACCAAATGGTTGTAGATGAAAATCCCTCATCAATATCGCCTTCTACCGAGTCTAGGGTTCCAAAATATGAATATGTGATCAAAATCACGTCCTTCATCTTATATGTCAAGTCGCAAATGCGACTTTTGCGAACCTCGAAAATGAGAGGAAATGGTCGTAAATCGAAGACCCTCACATACCCGTTGTCATCGCAAATAGGACGATGTTCGCAAATGCGATCTTTGGACATGTTGCAAAAAATGACCTCTCTGTCGCAAAATCGATCCCTCCCAAGCCAGTATTACAAATGATATGAAATCTTCAGGACACAGTGCACTTCGCAAAAGCGAATAAGATCCCGCAAATGTGATAGTCACAAATGCGCCATATTTCTCGAAAATACGAGATTAGAGCGCCAACAAAATCTGAACCTTCTATGAACTCTTTGAAATGCGTCTGAAACTCACCCGAGCCCACATGACTCCACTTAAGTTGTCAACAAAACTCTAAAAAACAAAAAACGGATTCGATCTCACGATCAAATCATCAAAATAACATCCAAAACCTTGAAATGAACCTCCAAAACACATGGAATTCATATGAAACTCAAGAATTTCTAATAACACAACTGCGTGTCTGACTCCTATAAAATCAATTTGGAATGATGCAAAACTTTAAAAACAAGGTCCAAATAAAATATTGGACCTATTCCACGACCCAAAAAAGAAATCCAAACGCCATAGCTATAAGGTCAACCTAAAGTCAAAGTTATCAAAATTCGAAGCCTTTAAATTGCGAACTTTCAGTAAAATAACACAATTCAACATACGGATCTGCAAATTTGATTCTGTGCATACACCCAAATCCAAAATCGTGATATGAACCTATTGGATACACCATTCCGGGGTCATTTTCATGTAAGTCAAATCTTGGTCAACATTTTCAACTTAAATCTCTAACGAGAGAATCACTAATCCAAATCCATCCCGAGACATCCGAAAGTCAAATACGACCATGCACACAAGTCATAATACAAAATATGAAGTCACTCAAGACCTAAAACCACATAACGCAACCTTACGGCTCAACACGACCGGTAGGGTCATTACTTTCTCTCCAGCTTAAATAAATATTCATCCTCGAACGTGCCAAGAGTCTTTCTCGAGTCATAAAATCTTAGTACAAACTCACCATACATGTAAACACGGACGATCCTACATCACCCCCAATATGCATTGGCCCGACAAGATTATTTCTATCACGCCCCAAATCTGAGGAGGCATAACCGGCACCCGATGACATACGGCCTCCATGAATGTCTACAACCAGCAACACCAGACTGAACATGCACACAACAATACTAACATTCAAAATATATATGACTCGTCTACAAGCCTCTAGGGATAACAAAATTGTTTCATGGTCGAAACGAGGCCTCGACCTACCCATCAAACCTACATATAAAATGGACTCCAATGTCTAGACCCGGTAACTCTTATGAAGTGGAGCTTACCAACCAAGCTGATGTTTCACTCTGTCTACTTGGAATGTCTATCATCAAAACCAGCAGGCATAAAATGCATTGTCCCCAGGAAAAGGGACATAAATACAAAATAATGTATCGTGTATGTAAGGCAACAGAGAACTGAAAAGTTGAAATTGAACTTATAATATAATAACTGAAAGTAACTAGGAGTGGAAGATGGTATGAAGATATGCTTACCATCTGATATTAATTCAACTCTCTCACTATAGTAAGTAAAATAAATGCCCGGTCCTATAAGGCTCGATACATATAACTGCTCTGTCGTAGTAGGCTCACTCATAGGCACTCGGCCATACTAGGATATGTATTTTGGCCATTCTTGTTACACCTCATGTTTTTATACCTGCAATTATGTCGTAAGTTAATTGATGTAAGCTTAGAAATAAGATCGTCTTTGAAAGTACATAAAATAAGTTAATCATGTTACAGTCACGATACCTAAACTACCCCGGTCGTGATGGCACCTATTGCGGTACTAGGCTAGCCAATTCCATACTTAAACATAAGGTAACCTTTTCATTTTATTCAATATCAACTCTGTTAAAAAACTTTGAGTCATCAGTCATGAGCATCAAAACAAATACAAGTCTAATACACTATCTCTAATATAATATAGGCCTGGATATGCAAGTACTATAGAAATAATAAGGAGAAGGTAGGGTTACGGATGCGTGCAGCTGCCTCGCAAAGACAGATAAACAAGTCACTCTGCCCTAGCACCTGAATTTGCACACAAGGTATATGGAGTAATGTGAGTACGCCAACTCAATATGTAATAAAAGTAAATAAGGTCTGAGAAATATGAAACACACAAAAATACATCATAAATCCACAGCAAGTACAATCCTTCTTTCAAAATAGTAGATATGTCAAATCATAACGCTTAAAAGTCAATTTCAGTGAAAATCATTTGAAATTGTATCTTTCAACAGTTTCCATAGAAATTAAAGAAAACTTTAGTGTTATGAATGATAGAAATCATAATAGCCTTTCAGGCAAAACATATTTCATAAACCGCCCCTCGGGCATAACATCACTCTGAATCAAGTGACTCAGCATACCTTACAATCACTTGGAATCAGCCCCTCGGGAAATCCTCACAGTCACTCATGCCTCCCAATCACTCGTCACTCAGCAATCGGCACTCGCACTCGCTCTCGCACTGAGTAGGTACCTGCACTCATTGGGGGTGTAAAGACTCCCGAGGGGATCCTACAGCCCAAGCGCTATAACAACCCATCTCGTGGCATAATCACTCAGGCTCTCATCCTCTCATATATCATAATTAGTGTAGCATGTTGCGGCGCGCATTTCGATCCCATAATATCCTCACAACATAGGCCCTCGGTCTCACTCAATCAGAAACCTCTCAAAAGCCACTCGGGCTATCAGTAAAATGGGGTGTTGTAACGACCAGGTCGGTCGTTCAGAGAATTTAGCCCTATTTCCCCTTGTTTCAGCTTCATCTATGTGTATTGGGTCGGTTGGTTCGGGTTCAGAGTGGTCATGGTGAGCATTGAGGCAATTAGTCTCTCAAGGTAGCCTAGTAGTTAAGAAAGTCAACTGAGATTTGACTTATTGGTGAACGACCTCAGAATGCGGATTTTGTGGCTTGGATAGATTCTTTAGGTGATTTGGGACTTAGGAGTGTGTGTAGAATATTTTTGTGATGTCCGGTGTAGAATTATGCTTGAATTGGCGAAAGTTAGTTTTTTGCGATTTTCGGGCGGAAGCGGAAAATAGGCTATCGGGGTCAGAATGGAGTTCCAGAAGTTGGAGCAGGTTCGTAATGTAATTTTGGTTATGTCTACAAAATTTCAGGTCAATCGGGGGGTGTTTTGGTTAGTTTCGGCGTAGTTGGCAAAATTTAGAAGTTTCAAAGTTCTTAGGCTTGAATTTGATGTAAATTTGGTGTTTTGGGTTGTTTTTGGTGTTTCAAAGGCTCGACTAAATTTACATAATGCTATGGGATGTGTTGGTATGTTTGGTTGGAGCCCCAAAGGGCTCAGGATTGATTTCGGATAGTTGACGGGAAGTTTGGAGTGATTTTTGGTAATTTGCAGGTTGCTGGTTACTGGTGTTTTCGCACCTGCGGAAGGGGAACCATAGATGCAGTTCAGAAGGAGTGGACTGGGCTTCGCAAGTGCGAGATTTGGCTATGTAGGGAGTGGTCAGCAGGTGCGAGGATTTTGTCGCACCTGCAATGTCGCTGGTGCGGAAGGAGCATCGCACCTGCGAAGCCACAGGTGCGGAGAAATGATTGCAGGCGCGGGATTGGACCGTTAAGTGAGTGTTCGCAGGTGTGCACCTGGGACCACAGGTACATGTCCGCAAGTGCGGCAAATTTTCCGCAGGAGCGGAAATGACTGGGCAGAAACAGTATAAAAAGGACTGCGAAATTTCTTATTTTTCTTCAATTTGCATGCGGGAGGAGTCCTTTGAAGGCGATTTAGAGAGGGAAGTTCAAGATTCTTCAGCAAAGGTAAGTTCTTTGGTTTCTAATATCGTTCCTATGCTATTTTGTTCGGATTACGCTTGAAAATTCAAGGGTTGAGTAGGAAAACGTTGGGAAGAAGGGGGTGGAGAATTGGAAATTCTTCTGAGGTTTTGGAAAGGCAATTGTGATCCGAATTTGATGATTTTGGTTTGAGTATAATCGTGGGAGGACCTGGTGTCTAGTGATGTAAAAATTATCGAGTTCCGAGGCGTGGGCCAGGGGCTCTAGTTTGAACGAATTTCAAGATTTTTTATTAAATTGATAATTTTTGATTGGGTTTTGTTCCTTGAGTAAATATTGATGATGTTAAACTGATTTTGCCTAGATTTGGTGCAATCGGGAGCCAATTCGAGGGGCAAGAGCATTGCGGACTAGTGTCGCGGGCCGGTAGAAGTAAGTAATGGTTATAAATCTTGTCCTGAGGGTATGGAACCCCAGACTGCATTATTTTCTCACTGAATTAGGAATGGCTCACATGTCGGATAACGAGTATGTGGCGCGTACTGATTTTTGGATTGGACTAGGTCCTCTCCGCGACGACTAATGAGTTGCATAGTTACTCAAAATCTTATGTTAAATTATGTTCTAAAGATTTGTGAAATATTTGGGCTATAAGTCGTGTTTGGGGCCTCGTGCCGATCTGTTTAGACACTTTGAGGGCGTTTTACAGCTGTTTTCCTCACTATCTGTTGACGATTTTACTCAGCATCATTGTGCACACTGTTTTATTTGAAACTCAGCCTGATTTACACTATATGAGCATTAAAATGATGTTTTCGGGTCGAGTACACCTTTCTACTACTTCGCCCGATGGGCTTTTCGAGTGGTTCCACCGAGTGTGGCGTAGGTCCAAGAGTCATTGTGAGGGTATGATATGCCACGAGGTGGCTTGATATTAGCGCTTGGGTTGAAGGAGCCCCTCCGGAGTCTGTACACACCCCCAGTGAACACACCGAGTGCGAGTGACGAGTGATTGGAAGGCACGAGTGACTATGAGGTGTTGAGTGATTGTTAGGTGCTGAGGGATTGTGAGGCATGCCCGAGGGGCTGATTAAGAAACATGTTTTTTTCCGAGGGGCTACTATGATTTCTCTGCATTCATTTGCATACCAAATCCTTTGTTTTAAAGTTGTTAAAAATGTGCATTCTTTAAAGGACTTTTTATGAAGTTGATTTTTAAAACATGATGATTACGTATATCTATGTTTCACCTACTGGAAAGTAAGGTTGTGTATATTGTGACTTGATAACATTGATTTTATGTGTTTCCTGCTGCTCAGACCTGATTCATTTTCATTATTACTGAGTTGGCGTACTCACATTACTCCGTGCACCTTGTGTGCAGATTCAGGTGTTAGGGTAGAGTGAGCTGTATATATGTTCCAGAGATCCTCAGAGGTTTGCAAGGTGGCTGCATGCGTCCGTAGTCCTGCTCCCTCTCTTGTTTAATATTATATATATAGAATTTATTTTCGTCGAGTTGTATATTCATGTAGATGCTCATGACCAGTGACTCCGGGTTCTTGGGGGTTGTATTTATTAATCAGTATAGTTTTGACTTTTTTTTTTAATTGTTTAAAGGAAACTTTTATGGGAAATACATATAGTCAATAGGTAAATGGGAATTTATTACGATATGAGTGAAGTTCTGGCTGGCCTAGTTCCATGATAGGCGCCATCACGACTGGTCTGGATTTGGGATCGTGACAGATTGGTATCAGAGCGCTAGGTTACATAGCACTCACTGGCCATGAGCAGGTTTAGTAGAGTCTTGTGGATCGGTACGGAGACGTCTGTACTTATCTTCGAGAGGCTGCAGAACCCTTAGGAAAAATCTCACATTTTTTTAAAAATTCTTATCGTGCGAATCCACTGTATTCAGCCAATAGCATAACTCTTGAATTCCTTCCATGTATTCGAGCACGCCTGAGAGCGCCTGGTATCAGCTGTGCATCAACGACTTGTGGCTTCCATGGGTGAGATATGATTTTGGCATGTTGGTAATGGGCCAGTCTGGAGGACTTGAGGCCGGATTTATTTTGTGGCTTGATTGCTGAGATTTTCGTTGTGTGAGCACATGTAATTGGGGACTTGTATGTCTGTTCGTGTTCTTATTGATGAGAATTGGTGATTAGCTGCCTATGTGGTGGGTGTGAATTAATGGTTAGATGTGTTCAGACTGTGAAATGTGTCGAAAGGGTTGGCTGGAAATATGGTAAGATTTATTGAGTGTTTTATTTTCTGCCTCGATTTGGTATATGGCCTTGAGTTCTGAGTATAATGGAAGACCTCTCATGTTGTGTAGTTGCGGAGTGAAGCGGATTTTTTTCTGTTGGGTTATTAGTTCCTGGTGATGTCTTTTGAGCTGATCATTCGCCCCCAATAGCGTTCATGTGTTTTATTGACGGTGTATTCCAGCCGTATTTTCACTCCTTGTTATGGTTCTCATTGATGGCGTCCAGGCATATTCGTGTAGCCGGGAGTAGCATGCTCAGTATCTGAGGATGGCATTATAAGGATTCCGGGAGAGAAGGCTCTATACCAATTCTCCGAGAGTGAATTTTGGCTCGGTTCAGTAGCATTCCCGGGACACGTGGTGTCCAGTGAGGGTATTCATGTGGTCAGTCATGTGTGGGTAAAGCTTCCAGAAGCTCGAGATTTCTGTGACCGCCGCTCCAGTGTTAGTTCTGTCATCAGCTTTAGGTTTTCACCATGTATTGTGATGCCTCGAGGGTAGGCGTTGTTGTGTTCAGATGCAGGAAGGTGTAGTGGTTGTGCGTTAGTTCTGGTCTTCAGAAGTGTATGGAGAGATAGCAAAGGGGTATCTCCTGCGGGTTGTCCCAAGGTGTGTGGTCCCTATGTAGTTCTGTAATAAGTTCTCTTCTACAAGTAAAAGATATGTTGTAATTGGAGTTTAGGTCGCTTGTGGAAGTTGGCGTGACTATTGTAATGGTGGATGCGATATTTGGTAATCGACTTGAGTGTTAGATGGTTTGGTTCATATAAGCTTATGAAGGATTTAGTTGAATCCCACCACAGCATGGTGCCAGTGATAATGTGTGGGCGTAGTCTTGTTTGTCTTGATCCTTGGCTTTGAGCCAAGTGGGGGAGTTCGTTATTGATAAGTTGATTACATGATTATGTTTGGTATTGGTTTCAGTTCGAGGTATAGTGGTAAATCAGTTATAACCTGCATGTATGGGGTCTGGGAACGTCAAGAGTAAGGGAAATTTCTTCGATATAGGTTGTAGTGTACTTGTTTGGGTAATTGGGTTCTATTGAATGATTTAGTGGAAATTGTAAAATGTATAGTGTGCGCAGTGTATGAATTTGCATGTGGTTTCAAGTGAGTGAATCACTTTCCTAGTGTGTTAGCGTGCAACGGGTCAGGTCGATTCTGTCTATTTAGTCGGTGTGTTTGATATTTACGTTAGAGGATGTCAAGACTTGTGGTATTCTACATATCGGTATCAGGAAGGTGAAGGTAATGGCTTTAGATTCGCAGAAGACTCGTCTGGGTAAGTTTTTCTAATGTGGTGAAATTGGGGATAATTGAGGGAGTATTCAGTCGCTTATGAGTCTTAGACGGTGTGGTTTTGTACTTGGGTTATGGGTGGTGAGTCTTGATTGAAAATTTGTGATATTACAGCAGGAAGAAGTATCAATTTGAAGGCAAGTCAGGAGAAACCTGGGTAAATAGGGCGACTTGGTAGTAGGTTGCATCGGCATAGTAAGGGATACGATTAGTTCTTTGGGTATTCATAAGGTGATGGGTTTTTTTATGCGAGCGTTTCTTAGCAATGCTTTTGGATTTTTGGTGGTCTGCGTAGTTTTGTTGAGATAGAAGAGTTCAGTCCTGATGGTTTGGTGTTGTGCAAGTGGGATTTCGGATAGTTCCTGGTGATTTCTACGGCGGTTAAGGGTGCATTTTTTCTTATGGCGTGTAGTGAATCTGTTTCTAAAGGAGATCCAATGGGAATTCTTATCTAGTTGGGTACGTAGTTTCTTGTGGTTAGAAGGGACCACAGAGTTACCGTAGGCATGGCGTGTGCAGTATGTTGGGTGGAGTTGAGATTTGCATATGTGAGGTCCTGGTTCGGTTATGGAAGGAATATCATAAATTCTTAGGCAGCATGGGCAGTTTCAGATGACTAGGTAGATGATATCACTAACGGGTGCGACTTGATGGGGGTATATATTTAAGAAAGAGCAATGTGTTTGAATTAAGGGTACTTCATTGGTATCGCGGCGCCCTATTGTTGGATCGACTATTCATATTCAAGGTTGCTTGGTCAATAGAATAATTATAGGGGTATTCCCCACGGAATGAATGAGTATATGGGATATGTTATGTATTCGAGCGGTGGAATTCTGATATGATATAGTAATCCGTACGTCTCATGGACTTCGAAACTGTGAGTTCGCATAAACATCATATTGTGTGGTAATGGACTGTGGAGATGCGAGATGAGCTAGTCGGATATTAGTATGTGCCACGATTCCATCATTATGAACTTTTCGGTAAGTTGTCTATCTGTTATGGGTGATCAAAGTTAATTTTGGATCACTGGTAGGCTAATGTGGGTGCGTGTACTGCTCCGGGTCGGAATTGTTGGCTCGGAGTTGCTATTATTGAGAAAGGAACAATTCGATTGTGATTGATTTGTTCATGTTCTGGAGTGATCTATGAGTTACCCTTTGGTGTTGCGAGGAATGGTGATTATTTGTTATATGCACATATGGTGCAGTTCAAATTGGGCCTTACAGCTAGATATGAGTAAGGTAAGTAATTGGGTGTTGCGGGATTGAGGCGTGTTGGTTATTACCTTCTGTTTCGGGTGGCATGGTATCATCCGATTTTCCCCTGTCGTTAGGGAAATGCACTTTGAGTACTTGATGTCGAATTTCAAATGGTTATTGATTTTTGGGAAAGGTATCTTGAAATATTCCAAGTGGACCAGTGGTTGGATGAGATCGCACAGCGTAGCGGAGTTATGTAGGGGTATTACCTTTGGTATCAGATTCATGTGTTTTGATTTTTATGGTGTGTGCCAGGCTATTAGTATGGTAAGGTGATGGTAATTGTTATTGGCAGGATAGTCATCTTGTGTGGATCCTTTATATAATTTGATTTCATTGAGAGGTCGCTGATAAGTGCACGAGTTGCACAGGTTTTGGCTTCGAATTGTATCAAGGCTGTCATGTCTTTAGGGTGGTTGTGATGGATGAGAGGAGGTCATTGGACCTAGAATGAATATTTTTGGAATTTTCTACAGCATAGTTGGAAAGATTATATCGGGAGTCGGCTTAGAAATCTGCTATAATTCCTGGTGGGAAGGGGGACTTTCATGTCTGACTGATCGGACGAATGGTTGTTAGTTCTATGTGCTTCTTCCATCATCGGCAGTGTATGGAAGTGTTAGGGCGAGTCATTTCTTGATAAGAGGTGGTGTACCGGTATCGGATTGTTCTGAGCAGTTAGTGTGGTTAAAGAGTTATTTCTATGAGTGTTTGAGTCACGCGGTGTATTATGTGATTTCATCTAGGGTACGTATATGTCTTGATTCATCATGTTCAGGCTTGTTCAGTTTATAATTATGGAAATTTTGATCTTATATATCATTTCAGCAGTGGGAATTTGGTTCTAAGGTTATGGGCCAGGATTCGGATTTCGAAATTTTAGGGGTATTGTGCTATTGGACCTATATGGGATAGGATGACATGGGAGTACCCCGGGTATGTGCATGGTAAGATGTGTAAGAGTTTGATAGTGTTGGAGAAAAACTCATGGCACGTTCGAGGACGAACGTATGTTTAAGTGGGGAAGGATGTAACGACCTGGCCGGTCGTCCCGAGAGTTTAGCCCTGTTTCCCCCCCCGTTTCAGCTTCATCTATGTGTATTGGGTCGGTTCGTTCGGGTTCAAAGTGGTCATGGTGAGCATTGAGGAAATTAGTCTCTTAAGGTAGCCTAATAGTTCAGAAAGTCAATTGAGATTTAATTTATTGGTGAACGACCTCGGAATGCGGATTTTATGGCTTAGATAGATTCGTTAGGTGATTTGGGACTTAGGAGTGTGTTCAGAATATTTTTGTGATGTCCGATGTAGGATTAGGCTTGAATTGGCGAAAGTTAGTTTTTTGCGATTTTCGGGTGGCAGTGGAAAATAGGTTATCGGGGTCGGAATGGAGTTCCGGAAAGTGGATCTGGTTCGTAATGTCATTTTGGTTATGTCTTCAAAATTTCAGGTCAATCGGGGGTGTTTTGGTTAGTTTCGGCGTAGTTGGCAAAATTTGGAAGTTTCAATGTTCTTAGGCTTGAATTTGATGTAAATTTGGTATTTTTTGTTTTTGGTTCTTCGAAGGCTCGACTATGTTGGAATAATGCTATGGGGTGTGTTGGTATGTTTGGTTAGGTCCTCAAGTGGCTCGGGATTGATTTCGGATTGTTGACGGGAAGTTTGGAGTGATTTTTTGTAATTTGCAGGTTGCTGGTTGCTGGTGTTTTCGCACCTGCGGAAGAGGAACCGCACGGTTCCGCAAGAGCGGGCTGGGCTCCGCAGGTGCGAGATTTGGCTGTGTAGGGAGTGGTTCGCAGGTGCGAGGATTTTGTCGCACCTGCGATGTCGCTGGTGCGGAGAGAGCATCGCTCTTGCGAAGCCGCAGGTGCGGAGAAATGGTCGCAGGCGTGGGATTGGCCCGTTAAGTGAGTCTTCGCAGGTGCGCACCTGGGACCGCAGGTGCGGCCAATTGTCCGCAGGAGCTGAAATGACTGGGCAGAAACAGTATAAAAAGGACCCTCCGCGAAATTTGCTATTTTTCTTCAATTTGCATGCGGGAGGAGTCCTTTGAATGTGATTTAGAGAGGGAAGTTCAAGATTCTTCAGCAAAGGTAAGTTCTTTGGTTGCTTATATCGTTCCTATGCTATTTTGTTCGGATTGGGCTTGAAAATTTAAGGGTTTGAGTAGGAAAAGGTTGGGAAGAAGGAAGTGGAGAATTTGAAATTCTTTTGTGGTTTTGGATAGGCAATTGTGATCCGAATTTGATGATTTTTGGTATGAGTAGAATCGTGGGAGGACCTGGTTTCTAGTGATGTAAAAATTATCGAGTTCCGAGGCGTGGGCCTGGGGCTCGGGTTTGGCCGAATTTTGAGATTTTTGATTAAATTGATAATTTTCGATTGGGTTGTGTTCCTTGAGTAAATATTGATGATATTAAACTGATTATGGCTAGATTCTGTGCAATCGGGAGCCAATTCGATGGGCAAGAGCATTGGCGACTAGTGTCGCGGCCCGGTAGAAGTAAGTAATGGATATAAATCTTGTCCTGGGGGTATGGAACCCCGTACTGCATTAGTTTCTCGCTGAATTTGGAATAGCGCAAATGTCAGATGACGAGTATGTGGCGCGTACTAATTTTTTCATTGGACTAGGTCCTCTCAGCGGCGACTAATGAGTTGCATATTTACTCAAAATCTTATGTCAAATTATGTTCTAAAGATTTGTGAAATATTTGGGCTATAAGTTGTGTTTGGGGCCTCATGTCGATCTGTTTAGACCCTTTGAGGGCGTTTTACTGCTGTTTTCCTCACTACCTGTTGATGATTTTACTCATCATCATTATGCACAAAGTTTTATTTGAAACTTAACCTGATTTACGCTACATGAGCATTAAAATGATTTTTTCGGGTCGAGTACCCTGTTCTACTACTTCGCCCCAGGGGCTTTTCGAGTGGTTCCACCGAGTGTGGCTGAGGGCTAAGAGTGATTGTGAGGATATGATACGTCACAAGGTGGCTTGATATTAGCGCTTGCGCTGAAGGAGTCCCTCCGGAGTCTGTACACACCCCCTAGTGAGCACACCGAGTGCAAGTGATGAGTGAATGGGAGGCATGAGTGACTGTGAGGTGCTGAGTGATTGTGAGGTGCTGAGGGATTGTGAGGCATGCCCGGGGGGCTGATTATGAAACTTGTTTGTGCCTGAGGCGCTACTATGATTTCTCTACATTCATTTGCATACCAAATTCATTGTTTTAAAGTTGTTAAAAATGTATTTGTTTTAAAGTTGTTAAAAATGTACATTCTTTAAAGGACTTTTTATGAAGTTTATTTTTAAGACATGATGATTACGTATATCTATGTTTTACCCAGTGGAAAGTAAGGCTGTGTATTTTGTGACTTGATAACATTGATTTTATGTGTTTCTTGCTGCTCATACCTGATTTATTTTCATTACTACTGAGTTGGCGTACTTACATTACTCCCTGCACCTTGTGTGCAGATTCAGGTTTTAGGGCAGGGTGAGTTGTATAGCTGTTTCAGAGATCCTAGAAGGTTTGCAAGGTGGTTGCATGCGTCCGCAGTCCTGCTTCCTCTCTTGTTTAATATTATATATATATAATTTATTTCCGTGGACTTGTATATTTATGTAGATGCTCATGACCAGTGACTCCGGGTTTTTGGGGGTTGTATTTATTAATCAGTATAGTTTTGACTATTTTTTTTAATTATTTAAAGAAAACTTTTATGGGAAATCAATATAGTAAAGAGGTAAATGGGAGTTTATTATGATTTGAGTGAAGTTATGGCTGGCCTAGTTACATGATAGGCGCCATCACGACTGGCCTGGATTTGGGGTCATGACAGGTGCTCGACCCACAGTATCATTTTATGCATCAAATAGTGTAAATGAGACTGAGTTTCGAAATCGGTTTAACATAGCATGACTGAGTGTAAATCTTAAATCAACACAGTGAGGAAATAACAGTAAAAACTGTTGGTTGATTTCCCAATGCACACGCAAGTGTACGTGGTCGACAAGTAATACAGGAATTTAAGTCCAGATATCGTACCCACAAGGACTTGTGTAAACTACTTGCTAAATCACTCTAATCGTTATTTAACCAAGCCAATATCAAAATCAGGGATATACTATTCTATACTAAAATTCTATGAAATAACTAATTATCAAGTGACAAGAATTATTGTGATGTATTCAGTAGAGACAAATATTCCAGGGTTGTGGTTTATTCACCACTCATATTGCATTCTAATTAACTTTTCCTTTCTTATAATTTACTCATGGTTGCTAATTAATCGATAAATGCTCTCATAGCCTTCTCCCGAAGCACTCCTCACCTATTCTCAATAGATTAACGCCTATATTCCTATGGAATTAATCTATTAGAACGCACTAAGATTACGATGTTTAATTAAGCACGGTGACTAGGTATATTCCTATCCTAACCACAAATCCGCTCCCCTGAAGGGTTAAGATCGCGCTCTCTTCAATTCTTCTCTAATCTATATACGGCTTTCCCAAGCATAACATAGATAGTATATAGAACCTAATTGATGGCCAGACAATTAAGCAATTAAACACAGAATTGAAGAAACAACCATATATTGAGTAAACTATATTCAAAGTTAAATTAATGTTGAATGACAATATTCATGGCTAAACCACAACCCCAGAAAAATGGGTGTTTAACCACTCATGCTATGGTCAAACAATTGCATAAGTGTGCATGAATTAAAAATACTCGAATAATAATGAAGAAAACTGATAATCCTTGCTCCTTCAATGATCTTGTGTGTGTATTTTGCTCCCAAATTCGTCTCCCCCCTCCAAGATGTGTTCTTGGGTCTATTTATATGGTTGGGATAAACCCTAACCGTGTAAGAGACTCCTATTCCCACTTGGAAACACTTAAAAACCTTTAAAACTCGGACTTCACCGAAACAGGCACCCTGGCGTTTGGAGTGTAACGCTTGGGTAACGCCAGGCAACCCCTGGCGTTTGAGGTGTAACGCCTGGCGTTTGGGGTGTAACACCTGGCTGACGCCAGGCTTGTCCCGGATCGCTCCTTTTCGACTCTTGCGCGTATTTTCCGACGTTTATGCTCTCATTTAGCTCGGCTTCCATTTCCAACTCACCTACACATTAAATAAACTCCATTAGGCACATACGACGTGTATTTTTATCATTAAAGCACATAAAATGCAAGGTATATAATGCTTAAAATCATGAATTCTAGCCACGCATCAACACCCCACACTTAGACTCTTGCTCGTCCTCGAGCAATATCCTTCACACGTACATAATTCATTAACAAGGAGTATTTTACATTTCAATCACACACATTACCCCTTAACTATGATCGATACCGACAATCAAGCATGAACATACAACATTTCCCATTCTTTCCCTTCTTTAAACATGCCCAAGTATAACAATTTAATCAATCATACCAACAACCTAATCGCAACCACCAAACCTCAAGAATCGACTTACAACCACTAAGCCCTGTCAATTCATGCACCTACCCAACAAGAAACTTTACAACATTACCAATCGTTCATGAGACCATGTGCCCTCACCAACAAGAAAAAGAGTGAATATAAATAGTCCTCACATTCAAATATGCTCTTGAACATAAATTAAGGACATCACACAATTGAACAAATGCCCTCACTCTCACAAAGAATTCATATGCATCCCGTGGTCGTACCATAAGCTCGCCCGTAGTGTAGATCTCTACTAATTCAAGTTAGCTAAGTGTAGGATCAATTAGGACTTTTAAGGCTGTAATGTAGGCTAAGGGACGCGTAGGATAGATATAGGAATAGTGACTAACCCTCCTAAGCACTTTAACACACTACCTTCACAATTTAACACATATTCTTCCCAACCAATTCATATTCAACATAGCTCTTTTTTTCAATTAAGCACTTCTATATGTTTTCACTGGCGTACATTAATAGAAACTTGGAGGTGTGTATCTTTTGGTACAATTATTTTTTTCTTTCTTTCCTGCACACTCCATACATGAAAATTCAATGGCCATTGACTTTTGGATACAGTTTTCTTTTAATGCACCAACAGGCCCTTACATGGCTCCACTCAAACACTACTCCCCAATATCTCACCTTACTTCTTTTAGCGACTAAGTGCCTTAGGAGGAAAAGGTGCAAAAATCTCAATTTAAGAACAAAATAGGGGTACGGCTTGTAATGTGGGTACCAAAGAAAAGGTCTAAAGGCTCAAAGGGGCTATAAATGGAAAATTTATTTCTTATGTGTCGAGCCCATTCATGATCAAGAAAGAAAACGCCTACGTCATCTCCTAGACTAGCATAACCTACCATTTTGCTTAGATTAACACACGGGGCAAGTTCTAGACTACACAGGATAACATAGAAAATCACT